>JARQOC010000004.1:442927727-443033654 GCA_033576535.1 Allobates femoralis
CTTGCCTTTTGCCTTGCCTTTTGCCTTGCCTTTGCCTTGCCTTTTTCTGCCTTTTGCCTTTTTTGCCTTGCCTTTTGCCTTCTTTAGCCTTGCTTTTTGCCTTGCCTTTGCTTTGCCTTGCTTTGCTTGCCTTGCCTTCTTTGCCTTGCTTTTGCTTGCCTTTTGCCTTGTTTTGCCTTTGCTCTTTTGCCTTTTGCCTTGCCCTTTGCCTTTGCCTTTTGCCTTGCCTTTTGTATTTGCCTTGCTTTTGCCTTTTGCCTTGCCTTTGCCTGCCTTTTGCCTTGCTTTTTGCCTGCTTTTGCCTTGCTTTTGCCTTGCCTTGCTTTTGCCTTGCTTTTGCTTGCCTTTTGCTTGCCTTGCCTTTTTGCTTGCTTGCTTTTGCCTTGCCTTTTGCTTGCCTTTTGCCTTGCTTTTCTGCTTGCCTTTTGCCTTTCCTTTTGCTCTTTTGCCTTGCCTTTTTCCTTGTGCTTTTGCCTTGCCTTTTGCCTTGCTTTTGCCTTGTTCCTTTTGCCTTTTTGCCTTCTTTTGCTTTGCCTTTTGTCTTTCTTTCTTGCCTTGCCTTTTGCCTTGCCTTTTGTCTTTCCTTTTGTGCCTTGCCTTTTACCTTGCCTTTTGCCTTGCCCTGTGCCTTGCCTTTTGCCTTGCCTTGCCTTTTGCCTTGTCTTTTGCCTTCCTTTTGCCTTGCCTTTTGCTTTCTTTGCCTTGCCTTTTTGCCTTTTGCCTTGCCTTTGCCTTTCCTTTTGCCTTGCCTTTTGCCTGCTGCTTTTCTTTTGCCTTGCCTTGCTTTTGCCTTTTGCCTTGCTTGCCTTTTGCCTTGCCTTTTGCCTTGCCTTTTGCCTTGCCTTGCATTTTGCCTTTTGCCTTGCCTTTTGTCCTTTTGCTTTTTGCCTTGCCTTTGCCTTGCCTTTTTGCTTTGCCTTGCCTTTTGCCTTGCCTTCTGCCTTTTTCATTGCCTTTTGCCTGCTTTTTGGCTTGCCTTTTGCCTTGCCTTTTGCCTTGCCTTTGCCTGCCTTTGCCTTGCCTTTGCCTTGCCTTTTGCCTGCCTTTTGCCTTTTTCCTTGCTTTTGCTTTTTACCTTTTGCTTGCCTTGCTTGCTTTGCTTTGCCTGCCTTTTGCTGCTTTTTGCCTGCTTTGTCTTCCTTTTGCTGCCTTGCTTGCTTGCCTTGCTTTGCCTACTTTTGCCTTTCTTCTGCCTTTGCTTGCTTCTGTGTTGCCTGCCTTGTCTTGCTTTGCCCTGCTTTTTGCCTTTTGCATTGCCTTTTGCCTTGCCTTGCCTTTTGCCTTTTGTCTTGCCTTTTGCCTCTTTTTGCCTTTTGCCTTGCTTTGCTTTTTCCTTGCCTTTAACCTTTGCCTTGCCTTTTGCCTTTTCTTTGCCTTGCTTTTGCTTTGCCTTTTGCTTTGCCTTTGCTTTACTTTTGCCTTGCCTTTTGCCTTGCCTTTTGCTCTTTCCTTTTGCCTTGCCTTTTGCCTTGCCTTTTGCCTTGCCTTTTGCCTTGCTTTTTGCCTTTTGCCTTGCCCTTGCCTTTTGCCTTTTGCCTGCCTTTTGTATTTTGCCTTGCCTTTTGCCTTTTGCCTTGCCTTTTGCCTAGCCTTTTGCCTTGCCTTTTGCCTTGCCTTTTCCTTTTGCTTTTTTTGCCTTGCCTTTTGCTGTCTTTTGCCTTGCTTTTGCTTGCATTGCCTTTTGCCTTGCCTTTTTCCTTTTGCCTTGCTTTTGCCTTCTTGCCTTTTGCTTTGCCTTACCTTTCTTTCCTTTTGCCTTGCCTTTTTCTTGCCTTGTTTTGCCTTTTTCCTTTTGCCTTTGCCTTGCCTTTTGCCTTGCTTTTGCCTTGCCTTTTGCCTATTTTGCCTTGCCTTTGCCTTTTTCCTTTTTCCTTTGCCTTAACTTTTGTCTTTCCTTTTGCTTTTTGCCTTGCCTTTTGCCTTGCCGTTTGTCTTTCCTTTTGCCTTGCCTTTTACCTTGCCTTTTTCCTTGCCCTGTGCCTTGCTTTTGCCTTGTCTTGCCTTTTGCCTTGCTTTTTGCCTTGCTTTTGCCTTGCTTTGCCTTCTTTCCTTGCCTTTTGTCTTTCTTTTGCCTTGCCTTTTTCCTTTTGCCTTGCCCTGTGCCTTCCTTTTGCCTTGCCTTTTGCCATGCCTTGCATTTTACTTTTGCCTTGCCTTGCATTTTGCCTTTTGCCTTGCCTTGCCTTTTGCCTGTCCTTTTGCCTTGACTTTGCCTTGCCTTGCATTTGCCTTTTGCCTTTCCTTTTGCTTTTGTTTTGCCTTGCCCTTTGCCTTGCCTTTTGCTTTGCTTGCCTTTGTGCCTTGCCTTTTCTGCCTTTTCCCTGCTTTTTGCCTTTTGCCTTGCCTTTTGCCTTGCCTTTTTGCCTTGCCTGTTTGCCTTGCCTTTTGCCCTGCCTTTTGCTTTTTCCTTGCCTTTTGCCTTTTTTCCTTGCTTTTTGCCTTGCTTTTTTGCCTTGCCTTTTTCTTTCCTTTTGCCTGCTTTTTGCTTGCTGTTGCCTTGCTTTTGCCTTACCTTTTCTCTGCCTTTTGCCCTTGTTCTGCCTTTGCCTTGCCTTTGCTTCCTTCCTTTTGCCTTTTTTGCTTTTGCCTTGCCTTTTGCTTTTGCCTTTTGCCTGCTTTTTGCCTTGCCTTGTCTTTCCTTTCTTTGCTTCCTTTTGCCCTCTTTTTCCTTTGCCTTGTTTTTGCCTTGCATTGCTTTGCTTGCTTTGCCTTTGCCTTTTCTTGCCTTTTGTCTTCCTTTCCTTTTTTGCCTTTTGCCTTTCTTTTGCCTTTGCATTGCCTTAGCCTTGCTTGCTTTGCCTTTTCTGTACCTGTCTTTTGCCTTGCCTTTTTTTTGCCTTTGCTTTACCTTTGCCTTGCCTTTTTTCCTTTTGCCTTGCCTTTTGCCTTGCCTTGCCTTTTGCCTTGCCTTTTGCCTGCTTTTGCCTTTTGCCTTGCCTTGCCTTTCTTTCGCCTGCCTTTGTTTTTGCTTGCTTTGCCTTTGCCTTGCCTTTGCCTGCCTTTTGCCTGTTTTTTTGCCTGCCTTTTTCTTTCTTTTGCCTTGCCTTTTGCTTTTGCCTTGCTTTTGCTTGCCTTTTGCCTTGCCTTCCTTTTGCCTTGCTTTTGCCTTACTTGCCTTTGCTGCTTACTTGCTTTCCTTGCTTCTTTTCTTGCCTTCTTTTGCCTTCCTTTGCCTTTTGCCTTGCCTTTTCTTGGCTTTTGCCTTGCCTTTTCCCTATTTTTTGCCTCCTTTCCTTTTGCCTTACTTTTGCTTCCTTTGCTTTTTGCCTTGCCTTTGCCTTGCCTTTGTCTTTCCTTGCCTTGCCTTTTACCTGCCTTTTCCTTCCCTTTTGCCTTGCCTTGTTGCTTGCCTTTTTGTCTTGTTTTTGCCTTGCTTTTGCTTGCCTTTGCCTTGTTTTGTGCTTTGCTTTTGCCTTGCCTTTTGTTTCTTTTGCCTTGCCTTTTTCCTTTTGCCTTGCCCTGTGCCTTCCTTTTGCCTTGCCTTTTGCCTGCCTTGCATTTTACTTTTCCTTGCCTTGCTTTTGCCTTTTTGCCTTGCCTTGCCTTTTGCCTGTCCTTTTGCCTTGCTTTTTGCCTTGCCTTGCATTTTGCCTTTTGCCTTTCCTTTTGCCTTTTGTTTTGCCTTGCCCTTTGCCTTGCCTTTTGCTTTGCCTTGCCTTTTGCCTTGCCTTCTGCTTTTTCATTGCCTTTTGCCCTGCTTTTTGGCTTGCCTTTTGCCTTGCCTTTGCCTTGCCTTTTGCCCTGCCTTTTGCCTTTTCTTGCCTTTGCCTTTTCCTTGCCTTTTGCCTTGCCTTTTCCTTGCTTTTGCCTGCCTTTTTTCCTTGCTTTTGCCTTGCTTTTTGCCTTGCCTTTTGCTTTGCCTTGCCTTTTGCCTTGCTTTTTGTTTTGCCTTTCTTCCTTTCTTCTTCTCCTTGCCTTCTTTGTCTTGCCTTTTGCCCTGCTTTTTGCCTTTTGCCTTGTATTTTGCCTTTTGCATTGCCTTTTGCCTTGCTTTGCCTTTTGCCTTTTGCCTTGCCTTTTGCCTTGCCTTTTGCCCTGTTTTTTGCCTTGCCTTTTTCCTTTTTCCTTTGCCTTACCTTTTGCCTTGCCTTTTGCCTTGACCTTTTCCTTTTGCCTTGCCTTTTGTCTTTCCTTTTGCCTTGCCTTTTGCCTTGCCTTTTGTCTTTCCTTTATGCCTTGCCTTTTGCATTTTGCCTTGTCTTTTGCCTTGCCTTTTGCCTTTTACCTTGCCTTGCCTATTGCTTTGCCTTTTGCTTTTGCCTTGCATTTTGCCCTTCCTTTTGCCTTTAGCCTTGCCTTTTGCCTTGCCTTTTGCCTTGCCGTTTGTCTTTCCTTTTGCCTTGCCTTTTCCTTTTGCCTTGCCTTTTGCCTTGCCCTGTGCCTTGCCTTGCCTTTTGCCTTGTGTTGCCTTTGCCTTGCTTTTTGCCTTTTGCCTTGCTTTGCTTTTGCCTTGCTTTTTCCTCTCCCTGTGCCCTGCCTTTTGCTCTGCCTTTTGACTTGTCTTTTGCCTTCCTTTTGCCTTGCCTTTTGTCTTTCCTTTTGCCTTGCCTTTTTCCTTTTCCTTGCCCTGTGCCTTGCCTTTTGCCTTGCCTTTTGGCTTGCCTTTTGCTATGCCTTGCATTTTGACTATTGCCTTGCCTTTTGCCTGTCCTTTTGTCTTGTCCTTTTGCCTTGCCTTGCATTTTGCCTCCCCTTGCCTTGCCTTTTGTCTTTTGCCTTGCCTTTTGCCCTGCTTTTTGCCTTGCCTTTTGCCTTGCCTTTTGCCTTGCCTTTTACCTTGCTTTTTGCCTTGCCTTTTGCCTTGCCTTTTGCCTTGCCCTGTGCCTTGCCTTTTGCCTTGCCTTTTGCCTTGCCTTTTACCTTGCTTTTTGCCTTGCCTTTTGCCTTGCCCTGTGCCTTGCCTTTTGCGACTGTGACTCCGACTCCTGGATTTTTTCAGGTTCCGACTCCGACTCCAGCTCCGACTCAGGCTCCGACTCCGGCTCCTTCATTAATGGCCACTTCGTAACAATAAATTTACTGTTGTAAAATATTACCATCGTGCTTATTCAGTTTCTCACCATCATATAAGTAATCAGACCACTTAGAGCAAAAACTATATTTATTAGAATACAATTAGAATATAGCAAATAACTTTTATAAACTTTTCCAAACTGTAAGTAAATATGCAATAAACACTGTTATGCAGTTAATAAGGAGAAATCTATAAATTTGTCCTCAGAAAAAGTATTGCCTCTGTCAGATCCTCCTTCATGGATGCCCTTAAATCTGATCTAATTATTTTGAGAGCAGAGAACAACCTCTCTACACTAACTTGGGTTGGTGGCAAAGCAGTAACCACTCGGGCAACATCTCTGACAATGTCAGGATACAGAGGAATCGATTGTTGCACTGTTATTTTTGATGAACGGTCAAATTTCTCAATTTCTTTTAGTGCACTTGAAAAATTCTGCTGAAATGTACTGGCTGTGTTCTTTGATTGGGATGACTCTTCTTCTATGCGGGAACGCTTTGCACGGTCCTTGTGATCCAAATACTTTTCGAAATTAAATTCTTCATCAGTTGATGATGAGGGTGAAGATGTGGCAGGACGACCAAATTCTTCTTGTTCCTCCTGACTGTTCTGCAACCCTTTCATCCTTACTGCTATTTCAAACAGAGCTTCTTTTCCTTTACTTAGCTGTTGATCATCTAGAAGAATCCGATGCATTGGGTCTACATAAACAGCTGCCAAAATAATGTTATTTTGTAATAGTAGCTCCTCTCTCCGTTTCATTGATGTAGCAATGCCACTTGCAATTAACCCTCCTCTTTGGGACAGGCGAAACATCAGGTTCTTCCACTCCTTTAAGAAAATACCTGGAGTTAAGTCCTCTGCTTGTAATTTTTTAGTCACTCTAAATGGGTGCTCTAGCAATTTTTCCAGCTCAGTCACCTGATTCCACTGACTTTCATTTAGCGTCAGTTGAGGGTTAGCCATGTCTACAAGAAAGGTTTTCAGTTCAACCAAGCGCTGAATCATTAAGTAAGTACTGCCCCATCGTGTGGCTTGATCAATAATTGCCCCTTTTCCAGCCTGTCTCTTCAAAATTGAGTCAACTTTAGGGGTTCTGGCAACAGTAGCCAATTTTCTAACCTTTCCAATCAGTGCAGCAGCATGTCCTTCTTGCAGACTGTCTCTTATAGCCAGCTGTAGCGTATGCACAACACAGCGCATGTGATGAATGAAAGAACGTATTGACACTGTTTCAACAAGATCATCTAAACTATCATGTTGCTGATCATCTGAAGAAACTTCAGTTTGCTCCTCAGTTACAATACTGTGTTCCTCCATTTCAAACATTTCTGTGTCTGTGGACCCAGAATGTTCTTCTAGCTGCTGGTCACCATCATTACACTTATTCATTAGCTTAATAGTACTTATCATATTTGAAGCATTGTCAGTTACGACAGAAAGAACTTGCTCTTTTTTAAGTTTATAGTCTTGCAGAACCTTTTCCACCAAGACCTGGAGAGACTCACTGGTGTGATGAGCTTTGGTGTCTTTTACTGCCAATGTCTTGGTAACTATTTCATTTTTGTCACAAACAAATCGGATATTGATGGCAAAATAGTTCACTCTGTGACGTGTGCAGGCATCCATTTTAAGAAACACAAAGCGTCCCTTGAGAGTTTTTTTAAGTTCTTCCTTTTGTTTAAAAGCTTCTTCGATTACTAATTTTCTAATACTCTCTCTCTCTCCAGAGAAACACCAAGCTTGCGGGCCATTTCCCCATTCAGACACATACAAGCTGGTCGTGAAAATAATGAAATAGGCACACTATCCTTTACAACAAGCTCTATGATCTGTTTTTTAAATGTATCTACTGTCATTGTCACAGTAACTTTGTCACTGACAAAATATCTTGCAACTGATGGCTGCAAAGTTCTCTGCTCCTTTGTTTGACTGGAATAGCTGGGCACTGGTTCCTTGGTTTGGATGCAGTCTTTCTCTTCCACTGCTTTCAGTACTTCTGGATGAAAGCGCTGTAAATGTCTCTTTAGATTAGAAGCTCTGGTAGGAGCATTTTTATCTCTGCCTGAATATGCACTGATCTTGGCTTGACAGCATCTGTTTTCGTCTGGATCATTTGTCATACACTGACAGACATAATGTTTTCCATCTTGAGTGATGGTGAATGTTCAAATACAGCTGATTTAATGTGATGCCTCTTTGACATTCTCAGGTTTTTAATTCTGCATTCACAATCCAAATGACAATTGTTTTTCCTAAAAACAATTGTACAAAATTATTGCCAGGTCGCACAACTGATATAGTGGTCAGTAATACTTTTATTATTTCTCATGTACTCACAGTTAACTGATGCAAAGTTTGTTGAAAGGACAATACTTCTTACAGTCTTCTTCTTCTGAGTAGCAGGCAGCTGTGTGAGATGCTTGGGAGATGAACACCTAGTATGATCTAGTCTAGAGGAGGAGCTTTACTACAAAGAATTTGCAACACATTTTCACTTTCAGTTTCATACATTGTAAGTAGGGGGTTTGGGGCAGCATGAGGTTAACCAAGTATAAGATTAGAAGGGTAGTGGAGAACAGTGACACACAAGAAGTAAGAAATATCTCTATCTCCAGCAGAACTGCTTATCACTGTTGTTCATAGTGTGATAGAACAAATATATTTGAGTAATATTTATAAAATTCATATGAAAGTTCAATTATGAAATATTAATACATTTTTTTAAAGCTGGAGTCAGAGTCGGTACATTTCTACAGACTCCGACTCCGACTCCAACCAAAACTAACTCCGACTCCACGACTCCGACTCCGACTCCACAGCCCTGCTAGGTAGTAGAAAATAATAATACCTAAAACTGAACATTTAATGAGTAAAACAGTAAAAAGTTAGTGGTATCTATGGATGAAATATAAAATAGTTCACAAGTGATGTGTATACCCTTATACCCTTATGCTAACGCTAAGACCAACGATTAGCATAGGGTACCACAAGAAAGCTAGATCATCAAGTTACCACAAATTATCAACCACTCACTTAGTTTCTTCTGTGGTTCCCTCTGGTTGTCTATAGTGTGGTTTAAATAAAATGAACCAAATATGGAGACATACTCATTATGTCTCACGTTTTCTAGCCAGACTGAAACGATCTCACCAAATCATGGTCATTCTCAGAAGAATGCATGGTCTCAGACTTCTCACTCAGAGTTATCATATTCCACTTGACATCAAACCCATTCACTTAGAGTTCCATTATTTTTGTAACGTGTGTGGTTCTCCCAACGTGTTTCTTTATGTTAGTAAGTCATCGGGGAGTAGTGATGTTTTGGGCATACTGTCTTATCCTTTTTGGCAGCAATACTAAAATTGCAAGTAAGCACGAAACTCACTTAATTCAAAGTTACACAGCAAAACCTGGTGACCTAGGTAGAATGATGGGAGACAGTTGTGTTATGTTGATGCCGCTCTCTGACTGTTGTTGACACTGCCCTTGAGGGAGCCCTGAAAACTGGGTTACCCTCAGTTTTAATCTGTATATGTTGGTTTTAACACTTTTCTTTTTTGTGCTCTCCTTTATAGTCCTTCCTAATTATACTGGGATTTTTCTCCCCTTCCCCTTTCTTCAACATCATATGGAAGTCTATGGATTGAATTGATGGGAATAAAATTCAACTACGGAAAAGGATTTGATCTTATTGTATATCGTATTGATTTATGCCTCTGTAAGATGTATTGATTTTTTGACAGCTACCGTATGTGGTTAACAATAGATCAAAATATGGCTGGGCTCTCAATACCCACACAGTACCCATTTAGAACCACTTTTGGATAGACATAACTGGGATCGTATTATATATTGTATCTCCGATGTTTATACCTTCCAACTGTATTTATGTCCTTTTGCAGTTGCATGGTGTGAGATTGTTCTTTTGACTTGGGGAGTAGGATTCAATATATATGAGGGTTAGTGGGAATTGAACCCTGTATTTCGCCACCTTTTAAATAGATTTCCCCCATTGGAGCGCTCCATTAATCTATAATTACTTGGTGCAGGGCATTTGCCCTTCACCAAGATGGCGGCCGACGTTGTCCGCGCATGCGCGGTGCGCGTCTCTTGGGTTGCGGCCGCGGTCTCTGCCTAAACCAGAAACAGCGTCAAATGACGCACTTCCGGTGGCGGCGCCCAGAGATGACGCGGCCATGCATGTGCGGTAATTAACCCGACGATGCCCACACCTGGTGGGGGACTTTATAGGAAGGGCCACAATCATGGGAGAGTAGCCCCCTGAGGAAGCTTGATAGGGAGAAACGCGTCGGGGCGTCCCCTGTCCAACATCAGCAGGAGATATCAGTCAGCATGGGTAAGTGGGTGACCTTGGGTGCCTATGTATAGCTGTGTGACGTTGGGTATGGGTTGTCCTGGTTGTTCTACAGATACTGACATTCTTAGGCACTAATGAGAACCAGGGGACCTGACCTCAGAGGTCTTTTGCAGCAGGATTTTGGCCCCTCTTAGATTTCCCCACTCTTCTCCTTGCTAGGACCTTTATTATGCTGAGCTGATTGTTGGTTTTATTACCTCCGCTGTCCTTTGGACCGTCTCTGAATTTTTATTGTCTGTAATGTGCTGGTACTATGTGAAGCCACTGTAATTTCATGTTTTTGTTAATAAAAAACTTCACTTTGGCTATCTGTGTACCATTATTATTTGGGCTGAAACTCTCCATAATCAGGTTCGTTTAGTTTATCTATGTTTAATAGGAGAGACCCCTTTATGATGTACCATTATCCACATATTGTTCAACTATTTGTATTAATTTATGACCTAGGTAGTAGTAGGCTGGTTAATATGCTATTTGGTGCACAGAGAGATGTTCTTCCCATTGAAAATGACGCGGTCATTGTGGGCGGGTTTGGAGGATGACGTCGGGTGTCTCACCGCTGTATCCGGTTGGACAAGATCAGGAGTCGATGTAACGTGGGAGCCAGAAGTGACGTCTTGTGGTCCATTGCGCTCCACTGAAGAAGGAAGTGGGATAGATGTGACATGGGATGTCACATTCAGGCAAAAAGTGCAGTTATACCAGCCTGTTGAAGCCACTTTTCATATCACAGCATTGCCACAAGAGCTGTGGTAATGTGGTGATTAGCAGACATGGGTCACTTGTCCCTCCCCTGGTTATCAAGATCTGGTGAGTGAGCTTTTGTTTCATCTTATATTTTAGCACTTAGAATAACCCTTCAGACCCACTCCGCTCTGCTACAAAGATTCCAAATATCTTAATGATTAGAATAATTAAAATATATACTAAGTAAACCTTCAAAAAATATCTTTTTTCATGCCTTATTCTAATGTTTCATCACATTTTCTATGGTCAAATTATGTCCTTCTGGAACCAATCTCCCTAATTTATAAATCCAGTAGCTCTCTTTCCTAACTAAATTACCAAGACGGTCATTTTCATTTTCAGGCACATGAGCTTTTACAATCAATTTAATCTTACTGGTGTCTTTATGATGAAGTGCAACATAATGTCTTGATACACTGTGAAACTAATACCCTATTTTGATATTATACCTATGCTTTTTTAGGCGGGAGTGCACTGTGTGGATGGAGCGGCCAACATACTGAAGGCCACACATGCATTCCAGGAGATATACGACATAGGTTGATTGACATGTAAGCCTATGCTTAATGAAAAATGAGATGCGGTGAAGGTCAGGCCCCAACTGTTATTATTAATCTCTGTCCCAAAATTAACGGCCTCCTCTTCTGTCCCCCTCCAAATGATTATTAAGTCATCAATGAACCAGCGGTAGTAAATCATCCGGTTCTCAGCCAATATTGACTGCACAATGAGGACGGACTCAAATGCAACCATGTACAGGTTGGCGTAACTTGGTGCGAATATCGGCCCCCTTGTGCAGCCTTTTGTCTGCCGATAGATAGAGCCATCAAACGTGAAAACATTATTAAGAATGAAATTTATGGCATTCAATATAAAAAATATTTGTTCTACAGACATATATTGATCTGCTGTTAGAAATGTATTAATGACACTGACACCTAAATCATGCAGGATGTTACTATACAAGGCAGAAACATCCAGGATATGCATCCCTTTGTGGGGTGTAAAGTCCTAATCTCTTATCAGTTGAGTAGAGTCTTTCAAATAGGAGGCGAGCTCCATTACGTATTTCGGGAGGATCAAGTCCACGTAATGGGATGAATTGCAAATGTTTGAATTTACCCCTGATATGATTGGGCGACCGGGTGGGTTGATTGGATTCTTGTGAAGTTTACGAAGAAAGTAGAAATAGGGCATTATATAAGGTGGGATGTCTAAAAATATTCTTTTCTTTCTTATCAAGGATACCCTTGGTGTACGCATCATTGATAGGTTCATTGTATTTCAAAAAGACCATTATAGAGGGGTCATGATCTAATTTTTCGTACTACTCCTGATCATCTAGAATTTTTCTTCCCCCTTCTAAATACCATCCTTTATTCATCAATACAATCCCCTCTCACTTGTCAGCACTCTTAATGACAATATTTTCATTTTCCCGGAGGGAGAGAATTGCTTCCTTTCACCCCGACTTAGATTATCTTTTTGTTTGGGGTTTGAAAAGTTGAGCACTTCTTTTAAAACTAGTTGCTGAAAAGTTTTTATGTGCGATCCTTTATGATGTAAAGGATAGAATTTGCTACCTTGACCTTTTACATCCACATGAATTATTCTTATTGTTGGTTGCATCTATTGGTAATGGTTCTGATGGAGTAAATATGGGAGCTCCAACTTTACTCTGCTCTTCAACAAGAAAGTCCTTTTGAATGGTCAACTTCCTAAAAAATTCATTCAGGCCTAGGTAGAGGGAGAACGTGTCAGGATTGGATGTTGGGCTGAAGGATAGTCCTCTTTCTAGAAGTGAGGTCTCTTCCTTTGTTAGCGGTTGGTTTGAAATATTAAAAATACCCGAATGTTTACTTATGGATGTATTTGTACCACTACTAACTGGTGGAATCATATCTACATGGCTTTTGGTTTCTTTAGTATAACTTCCTGATCTATTGGGGGCTCCTCAGAAGGTTCTACCGCTTTCTTTACACCCTCTCCCCTCTTCTTCTTTTTGGGTGTCGTCCGTGGGCAACTTGAAAAAACTGCATGATTTTGTAGTTTTTTAGCTGAGTGGTATTACTTTCTGTACTTATGAGTAGATTGTGTGGATTCAATTGCTTCTTGTACTTGACCTTTGACTGATTTCAATTGAGTCCACTGTTAAGTTCTTTGTTACTGGAGGCAGATGTTCTAGAATAGTATCTACAGTTGACCTTTTATTTGTAAGTGGAGAGGGGGCTTCCCTGGGTGTATTAACTTTGGAAGGTGGTTAATATTTTGAAAGACTTTTAATGGATTGGCTTCAATCCAGATTCAGGTTTATAGCTAATCCAATTGAAATAATGGATGAACCGTTGTCGAAACGCGTTGTGGAACTAAAGGGCAATAAAAGGTTTGTCAATTAAATAGAATCATTGCACCAGCCTCCTTTGTACCCAGCGCTTCGATAAGACCGCTACCATTCTTTTCCTGCATGTTTCCCTTCCCTCGCTAAAGGAATAGCGGCAGAAGCATCTCCAGGACCCAATAACACAGAGCAACGCCGGGCAACCAGGAGCAGCGCTAAAGGACCCTCTGTGACATGTTTCCGAAAGTATCACGGAAGCAGCTATACCACCGGCAGCCTCCATAGCTCCGGGCCCCAGGCATCGCAAATTCACATTAAGGCACACAACCTAGTTGTGCAGGACAGCACAACCAGTTAAGGTGAGCAGCCCATCTGCTACATTGCTCAAACCCCTACCACCTATGGTTCTACACATGTGCCCCTCTTTGTTTCTTTTCTACAGAATTTCTCAAGGAATAGTGATGCTGTCTGCAACTGGTGTAGCACAGGCACAGCCTTTCTTAGGGCCTTTTCACATCATGTTTTTGCTGCGTTTCACTGCAATGCGTTTTTGTACTGAATTCATGCATAGAAACACAGTCAAATGCATGAGATAACACACCTATAGACTTGTATGGGTAAACACATTTTTACACAGCGCACAGAAAACATTGCTGGGAATTTTTTTCTGTGCGCTGGGTAACAATGTATGCGTTCAAATGCAACCGTGCTTTGCTTTGCATTTGCAATGCCTTTACCCATACAAGTCTATGGGTGCGATAACGCATGTGTTTGCGTTTCTATGCGTTAATGCAGCACAAAAAAGACATTGCAGACAAACGCATCAAAAACATGATGTGAACTTAGCCTTAGAGAAGTAAAGGCAATTTGGCAACTGATACTGCAGGACTGCGACGGCCATCAGCTTTCAAAAACCGCCTGTATTCACAAGGCAGAAAGGCAACATTGTCATGGCCAACAAATTGGAAGATGGTGAAGGGAAGAGCTTTCTCTTTGCTTTGTAATGTGTAGGAAGAAAAAATATTTTATGTGACCACAACTGTAAGACCAAGAAGCTAGCTGCTGTGCTTACAGAGGGCGAAATAGGATCTACCCGGAAAACTGCTGCATTGAGGGAGGTGCAAGCAGAGATGTTATGGTGGGTTGAGAAAGAAGTGGTGTGCTCGGCGTTTCATATCAGTCAAAAACAGCAGGCTTGTCTACGTCCGTAACAGCTGATGGGCATTCACTCACCCAAGTATAGCAGCTAAACAATTGCAGGTTCTGCGTCTGGAGACCTATGTGAAATCATTTGACACGGTGACGGAGGAGGAAGAAGCAGCAGATGTGGTTGCTGTGGTGGACAGAGATCAGTGAGGCATGCTAGGCACTGTTTTACTACAGTTAGTTTGCCAGAGTAACACATGTTGTTGGGCCATGTGCTGGTTCATACATGTAGTAGTTAAATTGTTGTTTTGTTGCCTCTACTGAATTTTTTTTACAAACTTTGCAAATAAAGTGAGTTGGATCATCCTTTGTGGTGTTAAAAAATGCCCAGGCTAGGCGATCCTTGACGGTCCTTACAACTGCAGACCCATGACTGCTGCAGTCCAGAGCCAGAGCTGTGGCTGAGGATGCAGTGCTTGTTGTGGTTGCAGCATTCTATCTGTGTTTGAAGACGCAATCTAACCTCCTTGTTTTCCTCCTTCTCCATCTCGTCTGCAGAACTACTCAGCTGCATGACTCTGGATTGATTCCAAGTGGGATCTTGAACCTCATTATTATCCATTCTATTGTCCCACTCCTCATCCTGAGAGTCACCCTTCTCCTCCTTCCCTGAATACACAGACAGTGCAGGTGATCCTCAGGTATCTGAGTCTCATCATCACCTCCACACCGGGGGGTTAAAGTCTGGTGATGAGAGTCTGAATTTTACTCGGACCCAGGTTCTAACTCCAAAAGATTTTGGGCATCGGTGCAGATGATTTCCTTCTCTGGAGGGTGTGAATCTTTGGAGCAGACCTCTGATGCCCATGAAATAGAATGTGTGAACATCTCTGCAGAATCGCCCATTTGTGATTTCCCACAGCCAGTTGTGCAGTTAGAGTTGTGACATGGGGGGGAAATGTGGCGCTCCAGTGGTCTGGTCGCCACTGAGGAGTACTGCACCCACACCTGGGGTGTAGTATTCCGTCTGTGGCAACCAAGGTTGGTAAGTCCAGTCACCCACAAACACACCCAACAAACCAGGTCCCAGGGATAGTGAGTGAACCCAGGTAGTGGGACGGCTCAGGCAGCCCGTGGGATGGCGGGGGGAGAAAAATGGGGGTGGGAAAGTGAGCAGGAAGCAGTCAGGGAAAGGAAGAGGACAAAGGAAAACACCACAGGAAGTAGGAGGTTAGTTGAAGGAGGTCAGCAGTGAGACAGGACAGAGGACAGACCCAGAGGACTTGACCAGAGATGAGGCTCGTCCCGGGTCCCGAGGCAAAAGACCGCGAGTAGACAGAGAGAGCCCTAGGGGCGCAGGCAGTGAGCGATCCACCCGTGCACCAGAGTTATGGGTTTGGAACTCAGAACTGTGTGAGACTGTTTATTTCCCGCCTGAGGAGTGGTAGACTGAAACACCACGCAGGCAGCAGGAGCTTGCCTGGGAGAAGTCCCAATCCATCCCCGCAACTGGCACAGCATTGCTGGCTCTCCAGCACCCAAATACCCCCTTACTCTGGATGCCCTGGTTATTCACTCCACCTGTGGGGAGTGATACCATCTCAGCTGCCATTCCATCATCCCCAGAGGTCCCGGTCGGCAGCAGCGGCCACTACAGCTGCATACCGCGGGTGGTGTCATGGCAAACTACTCCCTAATCCCTAACTCCTAATCGCCCTTTTTATTCACCACCCATCTGGGTGGCCACGAACCAGGTCAGACCACCGTGACAGCCCCCAGACACTCGAGGACATCGACAGAAGCCCGACTCCGATTACCCTATAGCATCCACTGGGGCGAGTCAGAAACATGGGTAATAAGTAAGCCACCTCTGAGGACTGTACTGTGTGGAATGTTGAGGTGGAGGAGGAGGAGTAGAGGACACTTGATGCAACACTTGCCATGAACTGTAGCAAAAGCTCTTTCTGAGCCTCAGCCACAACTTATATCACTTGCTGCTGCCAAACGAAGAGACTGGAGTAGGATGTCCAGTGACAGAAGTTGTCACTTGGCTTGGGATATGATGGGCCGGTGTTTAGTCAGTACAGTTTTCAGTAACATTAGCAGTAGCACCTATCCTATGTACACCTCCAACAACAAGCCTATTCCCCCTTCCACCTGGCTTATTCCCCTTCCCCTTTTCACCATGACCTTGGAATTTCCCACTCATGTTTAATGCACACAGACTGGAAAGCACTTGTTTGAGGCCCAATAAAAAACTTTTAGGGGAACGACAAAGATTTGGCAATCACTTGATTGGGGCCAAAAAAACACAAATATTTGGCAATAATTTGTTTGAGGCAAAAAAAAGTATTTTAGGCAAACACAAAGACTTAGGAATTACTTGAGGCCAAAAAAAGCCTTTTTATGGGAAACACATAGATTTGGCAACTACTTGAGGCCAAGAAAAGCCTTTTTAGGGGAAACAGAAAGATTAGGCAATCATTTTTTTGAGGCCAAAAAAAACCTTTTTAGGGGAAACAGAGAGACTTGGCAATCACTTATTTGAGGCCAAAAAACCCTTTTAGCTGAAACATAGAGATTTGGTAATCACATGCATACAAAAAAATGTGGCTTTGGTAATGCACACAGATTTGGTAATCACACTTATTATCAGCAAAAACTCTTATGTCTGTGTGGACCCTCTCACCCTCGTAGGCTAGGGTCACACTTGTAAGGGTAATTGCGGTTCCCGCATCAAGATTTGGATGCAGTAAGCGCAATTTCCTTCACACACATTTTGGACACAAAATGTGTCCCTAACCCGGAAACCGGCAACCGGATTGCTCAGAATATGCAATACTTTGTGTGGATACTTTGTTCATCCCTGGTGCCCACCCTCCCTAGAGATATGCTGTCCACACAGGACGGCATGTGAGGGGTTAATCCACTGTTAACTCTCTCGCTGGCAATTGCCGGAATTTAACTATACTTCTGTATTAAAGCCGCCGCCTCCTGCATCAGGACCACTATCCTACGTAATGTGCATAAGCACATTACAGAACAGCATCCTTAATAAGGAGCTGTCTGTGGTGCTTACCAGGGCTGTGGAGTCGGTAAATCAAACCACCGACTCCAACTCCGACTCCGACTCCTGAATTTCCCTGGTTCCGACTCCAACTCCGACTCCTTTGACTCCGACTCCGACTCCTTCAGTCATGGCTCGTTTTTAAGTGATAAAATTATTGTAGGTCAATGGTAACATTAGGCTTTAATCATTATAATGACATAATAATCAAGATATTTAGATAGAACATAATAATAAATCATAATAATAATATTCAGCACATTCTGCATTGAACTACTATTATATATTTTCGGAGTCGGAACATTTTCTACCGACTCCAACTCCGACTCCACCAAAATGGGCAGGGACTCCGACTCCGACTCCACGACTCCGACTCCACAGCCCTGGTGCTTACGCCATTTGCGTAGAGTAGTGGCTGCTGTCCGGGGTTCTGATATCATTTACAGTAGTTCTATAGCTGAGGGGTGCCCATAGAACTATTGTAAATTATATCAGGACCCTGGACAGCAGCCACTACACTACGCAAATGGCATAAGGACCACAGACAGCTCCTTATTAAGGATTCTGATCTTTAATGTGCTTACGCACATTACGTAGGATAGTGGTCCTGATGCAGGAGCCGGCGGCTTTAACATAGAAGTATAGTTAAATGCCAGCAATTGCCGCGAGAGAGTTAAAAGTAGAATTAACCCCTCACAAGCCGTCCTGTGTGGACAGCATGTCTTTAGGGAGGATGGGCACCCCCAAGAGACATGTTGCCCACATCTATTATGCATATTTAACCCTTTGTTCATTCACATGTGCCTTGCGGCGTCCGTATGGACTCCCATAGGAGCCCATTATAAAAAGATAATTGCTTTCTTTTCTATATGCTTTTCTGCCCAACTCCCTCCCTTACCCGTCACATACCCTTCCCCACGCCCGGGGGTACACCGATGTTTGACTAAATCTTCTTCCCCCTTACAAATTCCTCATGGCTGACCTAACCTTTTGCTCCCATAATGTCAGGGGATTGAACCAATCAGAAAAAAGGAGGCAGATCACATACGCCTCTCATAAAAATAAAGTGGCAATATTACTCCTTCAAGAAACCCATTTCAGATCTGATTCAGTACCCAAATGTGAGACGGGGTATTACCCGACTTGGTACCATAGCACTAACCCATTAGCAAAATCCAAAGGGGTCTCTGTGGCTTTTCACAGGTCCTTTACTCCGATGATTCACAAGTCTTTGATAGATCCACAGGGCAGGTTTCTATTTCTGCAGGTGTCATGGCACCTCAACATGTTTGTCATTGCCAACCTTTATTTCCCTAATAGTGGCCTCAGGAGGTTTGGAGTGGACTGCCGCAAGAAATTAGACGAATTCGCAGGCTCGTGTCCGGTTATCCTTGGAGGTGACTTCAATTTCCCAATGCAGCCGAGCATAGATGTTTCCTCGGGTAAGTCCAGTCATACTGTGCTATCTCTCCACCGCCTTAGACGTCAGTGGGACACGTTGCATCTGGTAGATGTGTGGCGAATTCTTTATCCAGACACAAAAGATTACACCTTTTATTCCCCGGTGCATTCCACCGGGGCGGAATCGACAGGTTCCTAATTTCTCACGGGCTCTTGGATAGAAATGTGGAGGCAAAAATTGGTGCCATTTTATGGTCTGACCATGCCCCCATCTTTCTTACCCTCAACCTGGGAGATGGTGCTAAACCTGCCTATACGTGGCGCCTCAACGAAAATCTACTTCACGACCCAGAGTGCATATGGGACATTAGGGACGCAGTCCGCCACTTCTCCTCAGAACATTCTCTGGACCCTACGTCCCCTACTATACAATGGGAGGCTCTCAAATGTGTGCTTCGTGGCATTTTTATTTCGCATGGCTCACGCCTGAAGAAATCCAGAATGGCGGACATAGCTTCCCTGTTGTCCCAGATAGCTTTATTAGAATCACAACATAAACAAAACCCTACCTCTCAACAGTTTGTCCAACTGACCGCTTTGAGGCGTTCTCTCCTCTCGATCTTAGATCAGAGGGACAGAAATCGTAGAGACAGATTGAGGGCACGCTTTTATAGACATGGAAACAAAAGCGGACAATTGTTGTCCCGAACACTCCACCCTCGCACCGCTCGTACATACATCTCTTGCATTAAAAATGATCAAGGTGGAATTGCCCACAAAACCTCTGAAATTCTGTCCTCTTTTAAACAATACTATGCCTCGTTGTATAATATCAGACCTGACTCCCAGGGCCCAGACGTTTCTCAGCGTACTATTGACATGACTTCCTTCCTCCGTAGACACTATCTACCACCTCTCAAGGCAGAAGATTCCTCCGCCCTCGAGGCACCATTCTCTATGGAGGAACTGGCGTCTTCGATCAAAGAGATGAAAATGGGCAAGAGCCCGGGCCGGATGGCTACTCGGCCGGTTTTTACAAGACACTGGTTGACCAGCTGACCCCGGTCTTATTGGGTGCCTTCAATCATGTCTCGATGGGAGGAGCTTTCCCTTCTCAGGCCCTTATGGCTCATATAATCGTACTCCCAAAACCGGGCAAGGATTCAACCCAATGCGGTAGTTATCGCCCAATCTCACTCATCAACCTAGATGTTAAGTTGTTTGCCAAGCTCCTGTCGAATAGACTGCGCACATATCTCCCCGCAACAATTAGCGCAGATCAAGTGGGCTTTGTTCCCGGCCGTGAGGCTAGAGATAACACCATTCGCTCCACGGCCCTGATTGATAGTGCCAGACGCGGAGGCATACCCATGTGCATCCTGTCCATTGATGCTGAAAAGGCATTCGACAGGGTGCACTGGGGCTTCATGTTTCAAGTCTTGGAGTCGTGGGGCCTGGGTGAAACCATGCTGCGTAGAATAGGGGCCTTGTACGCCTCCCCAACGGCACGTATTAGAATAAATGGATCCCTTTCTGATTCTTTTAATATACGCAATGGTACACGCCAGGGTTGCCCCCTGTCACCAATACTATATGTCCTGACAATGGAACATCTGGCGGTGGCTCTCAGGAACGATCCTGGGGTACATGGTCTTCGCTCCCTCAAAAGGGAACATAAATTAGCACTATTCGCAGACGATTTGCTATTATATATCACGAAACCAAACATCAGTTTACCTAATATCCTTACAATTCTTCAGTTGTTTGGCAAATTAAGCAATTTCAAAATGAATTCCACCAAATCTGAGATGTTAAATGTTTCCCTGCCTCGAGACATTGTTGTAGCCCTGAAGGCCTCGTTTCCGTTTATATGGAAATCGGACTGCCTCAACTACCTCGGCATTAAGTTGCCCTCTGATCCCGCACGCCTATTCAGTACTAACTATCATGGTCTCCTGGGAGTGGTGGATGCCGACCTACACAGATGGAACAAACTTCACCTGTCATGGTTAGGTAGGGTCAACACAGTTCGAATGGATCTCCTGCCGCGTCTGCTATTCTTCTTTCAGGCATTGCCTTTACTTTTGCCCGCTTCTTTCTTCTCCAGACTCAAAAGTGCTATTATTAAGTTTATTTGGTCCCATAACAGATCGAGACTCTCTCACTCCATTCTCACTAGAAGTGTGGAGAGGGGAGGAGTGGGCCTACCAGATTTCCAGAAATACCATCACGCAGCCTTGAGCGCGTGTGTATTAGATCTGTTTCATCCATCTAGGGGGAAGAGTTGGGTAGACGTGGAAATGTGTAGTTGCGCCTCCAATCCCCTGGCCAAGATTTGGACACTCAGATCCTCGGACGATAAATCCTTGCCCTTTATAACGTATAATCTTAAATTGTTTATGGTCCAAGCTCGACTATTATACGGACTGACATCTGTCCCAGGACCACTGACCCCGATATTCTACAATCGTGACCTGACTCTTGACCGCAGTCGCACTAGGTTCCTCCATGCACATGGAGACTCCTATCCAACATTGTCCTGCTTCACGACTTCATTAGGGATTCGACCCCTCCAGAGTCTCTTCCCGGCCTCCCAGATCCCACGGGATGCCTGGTTCCAAATGAGCATGCTCCGCAGCTGTATCTCGACATTACCTCATTCATGTATATTTCGGGACCTACTCCCGTTCGAGGAGCTATGTGTGGAGAGCCGCCTTTCTCATCGCCCTGTCTCATCGGTTTACAAATTGCTCCAAGAACTATCTATTCCAATACAGGGGGGCACACCTCCATTTATTTACAAGTGGGAGCGAGATCTCAACAGATCATTCACAGCTTCTGAGGTGGGGACTCTCCTCCTCTGCACGCGCAGCTCGTCTATATATGCAGTGTCCCAGGAGAGGAATTACAGGGTGGTGGCGAGATGGTACAGGTGCCCTGCGGAGATCCATAGGATATTCCCCTCGGTATCGGCGTCATGCTGGAGATGCTCGGCTGCAGGAGGAACTTATTTGCATGTTTGGTGGTCCTGTCCCGCTATTCAGGTATTTTGGCAACAAGTCTTTGCATTGTACACCGCGGTGTGTGGTCAACCGCTCTCCCCGTCTCCGGAACTGGCCCTTCTAAATTTACCACAAGGTTCTGTCTCGTCCTTCAAGAAGGGTTGTTACGTCATTTTTTGACGGCAGCTAGGAGACTTATACCAAGATACTGGAAACAGATCAGATGCCCCTCCAAGGAAGAACTGGTGACAGAGGTTAGTGATATTTGTAGGATGGAGGACCTGTTACACCAATCTAGCTCCACGACCCAGGATACTGACAGATTTTTCCGGACCTGGTCGTCATGGCTTATGTTTAGGGAATCCCCTGCTCTTGCCTCATGGCTTGCGGCATAATCCTTGATCTACAGATATCGGCTATCCCCCGGGCGTCTCCTATCCTGACCCCTTATCGTGAACCCCCTGCTCCATTTTGTCTTTCTCCTCCCTCTGCTACATTATACCCCCTCTAGGGTCCTTATATCCCGCTATTCCCCCCTCTCTTCTCTCTTTCTCTTTATCCTTACTTGACCTCCTTTTCCTCTTTTTTTTTTACCTTTTTGAGTATGCTTGATTGCCTCTATTTGGTTTATCGCGTGGATTTTAGGTATGTTCCGGAAACCAGCTTATGAAGAATTGGGACTAATAATGCTCTGAACTCACTACCACCACAGGCTTTGTTTCCATGATCTTACATGTTACTCCTGTGAGGTCATATTTTTCTTTTGCCTCCACAGCGATGTTCAATACTCTGTGCATTATGTTGATGCACTATGCTTCAAATTGTTGTGTTAAGTTGTTTCATACTTTAATAAAAACAGATTTACCACAAAAAGATAATTACAGCTGGAATACCACTCCGAAAACTGCAGCCTGCAGAATTTTTCCCGCAGGCTGCAAATCCAGAGCCGGTAACCGCAGAGCCATTAAGGCAACCCAAATTTATAATGGGTGCCTATGGCTGTGGATCCCTATCCAGTTTTGAGCATTTTTCATGCTCAAAACCGGATCTGGATTTAAAGAATTACCGCAAATGTGACCCTAGCCTAATTCTATCTAAAAAGCAATGAAGTAGCTAGTTATCTTTTTGTGTAGCACGAATGGAGCATGATGGAGCAGCACGTAGTGGCAGCCACACTATCCCTAATAGTAATACTCTGAAAATGACGACGATGGCAAGTGGCCGCTTCTTATATCCCAAGGGACTTGTGACTTAGGCAGCCAATGACACAAGCCAGCCAATGACTCAAGCCCTAGTGTCTACAAGTTGTGGATGTTTCATGCGCTATGATTGGCTGCTAGCCTGGAAAATCCACACAGAAAGTGTCAGGGAAAAACAAAATAGAGGCCAATGCTCCTCTGACCTCTCCCCCCCACACCCTCCCCTTATCAAACATGTCCCGGCCGCTATCCTACACAGTCAGAAAGTAGAAGAAAAGCATCACTGCAAATGCAGTAATGCTTTTTGTCATCCGATCATTTAGGCTAGGGTCACACTTGGGAGGCTGCATCCGTTTGCAGGATGCAGTAAAGGCTCCGTTTTATTCCCTTGCCATTTTCATGGCACGTATCCTACTTGTTGCCTAAATGAACGGAAGCGTTAACGAATGGTACAAGTATGTACTACCGTGTTTTCCCGAAAGTAAGACCCTGTCTTACATTTTTTTGGGGGCCAAAAGTGGCCCCCTGTCTTACTTTCGGGGGGGGCCTTACATTGGAGGCCCCACCATCCATCCATCCATCCATCCACACACTGCAGCCATCCATCCACACATTCCCACACATACAGACACATGCATACACACATATATACACCATACACACCACACACACAGTCACACATAGCACCGCTTCTTACCGGGTCCGGTGTGAGGTCCCCGATGGTCCTGTGCCGTCCTCTGTGCTCCGGTCCGGTCCCCGAGATGATCCGCTGCCGTCTGCCGTGTTCCGGTGCCGTTTTGCAACGGTATTGCCGGTCCTAGGCTCCATGGTCCCTGCTCTTCCGGAGTTCAGGCCGCAGCTCCGCCCAGGTCATAGTGTGGGCCAAATTTTGAGAGTATATGAGTATAAACAGAAAAATCAGGGCAAACCCTCAAATATCACCAGTTCTGTATAGTGATACAAGTACGTCGAGCTCATAAGAACAGTACAGCACCATCATAATAAGAGAAATAAGAAATTGAGAAATAGGTCCTTAGCAGTCCAGCAACAATGGCCTTGTGCATGGCCACCATAAGGCCTAACCCTATGAGATATAAGTTATATTGAAGTCGAAGAACAGAGAATCGAGGTCGTATCAAAATAAAAGGATGATTAACAAGAACTAAGGTCAAGGAGGAGTAGAAAGAAAAGGCAAGGGGGGAGGTGGAGACCAATCGACTTGGGAGAGTGAGGAGAGTGAGGGAAGGATGGGAGTAGGAGGGGGGAGGGGGAGTCCAGGGTAGGGCATCCCACCCCAGGCCCTCCATGACAGGCAACCCACTCAAATTGGAAGATGATCCGAGGGCAACCCACCACCAAGCAGTTTGTTGGAATTCCATCCAGACCAACCAAGTAGAATCAAAAGTAGTCTGGGAATCTCGTAGAGAAGATGTCAGATCCTCCATATACATCAGTTCATTGACCCGTCTGATCCAGTGGAAGATGGTGGGAGGGGTGTTTTTCCCCCACAAGACCGGGATACAAGATCTGGCAGCTATTATTAGAAATTTGAACAGAGAGTTCTTATATATCTTCACGGGATCTCACAGTGATGCAAGAGTATCAAAACCGGTGATAAGGGCAGTTTAATATCAGAAACCAGTTGTATCACATTCTCCACTGCAGACCAGAAAGGTCGTATAACTTCACAATCCCAAAAGATATGCGTGAATGAGCCTCGTTCCTTCCCGCATCTCCAGCATTCTATACCCGTCCCTGGGAACATTGCATTGAGCTTGACCGGTGTTCTGTACCACCTTGAGAGCAATTTGTAGTTGGCCTCTTGGAACTTTGAACTAATGGAGGTACTGTAAGTTGGAATATTCTAGCAATCTGGTCATCTGTAAAATTAATATTCAATTCATTTTCCCACTGTGAAATAAAGGCGGGTGGAGTCTGGTCTTCAAGGGAGCTCAGCATAGAATAGAGCAGGGACAAGATGTGTCTGATTGGTCCCTGGCATTCAAATTGCGTCCTGGACCGATTAAAACAAGTCCTCGGAGGCAATAAGTGCAGGTAGTATCGCAGCTGAAAGCATCTCCACCAACCTAATTTGGTTGGTTCTTCCCAAAACGACAACGCTTCCAGGGTCGGCCAATCATCTCCTCCACCCATTGCCTCCGCTCTATCTCTCCCAGCCTCTATCCATAATGCAAAAGTCTTATCGGATCTGGCAGCAATAAAATCGTGGTGACTTATAATTGGTGTAAGTGGTGAGCAGGGCGGGATAAATGAGGCTCGCAGAGGCAATGTGTTGCAGACACGCAATGTGGTGCCTATAGTTGGATGAGTAAGCAGCCGGGGAGGGGACGACGCCATTGCCCATGGGAGTCCATTCAGCGGGAATGGGCAGAAACATTGTTCAATTTGCACCCAGGCCTTATGCTTATTGTTCCTGCACCAGTCTACCAATCTGATCAGATGGGTAACAGTGTGATAACGTTTAAGATCGGGGAGGCCTATGCCCTCACTCACTTTCGGTCTGGTAAGAATGGCCCTTCCTATTCTGGCTGATCTGCCGTTCCAAATAAATTGGCGTTGAATGGAAAAAATCCTCCGGAAGAAGTCCCGAGGAATTCTAACTGGAAGAGTCTGCAACAAGTACAGGATCCTAGGGAGGATATTCATTTTCAAAATCTGGCATCTGCCAAACCATGAAAAAGATGATCTGGACCATTTCATGCAGTCGGACTCAATTGTTTGCTGGAGTGGGGGAAAATTGATCCGGTATAAATCTTTTAGATTAGCTGATAATTTAATCCCCAAATAAGATAGATGTTGATGCGACCATTTGAAACTAAAGGAGGATCGTAGGTTGTCGGAAGATTGGGGTGGCAGGTTGATATTAAGTGCTTCCGATTTGTCGAAATTAATTTTAAAATTAGAAAGGGTAGCATAAATCTGGAACTCTCTCATTAGATTCGGTAATGAGATGACAGGATTCGATATAAAAAACAACAGGTCATCTGCATATGCCGCTACCTTATGGGAGGTTTTCCGGATGGGGATCTCTGTGATGTTAGGATTGACTCTCACGTGTCTCAGAAAGGGCTCGAGTGTGAGGATAAAAATTAGTGGGGAGAGAGGACATCCCTGGCGCGTGCCGTTGTGTATAGTGAATGGTTCAGAGAGCACTCCATTCACCCGGACCCTGGCACTTGGTCTAGAATAGAGGGCTAAAATCCAGCGCAGCATACTCTCACCGAGACCTATAAATCGAAGGGTCTCCCCCATGAAGCTCCAGTTGACACGGTCAAATGCCTTTTCGGCATCTGTGGATAACAACATGGAGGAGACTGGGCCCGAGATTGCTTGGTGAATCAGGTTTATTGCTTTAGTAGTGTTATCGCAGGCCTCTTTCCCTGTCATAAAACCTGCCTGGTCCGGGTGAATAATGTTGGGAAGCAAAGGGGATAACCTGGAGGCGAGGATTCTGGCAAATAGTTTGATGTCTTCATTAAGAAGAGAAATGGGGCGGTAGCATTGTGACACATCCTTACCAGGTTTAGGTATAACCGAGATGTGGGCTCTCAATGTGTCAGCGTGAGGAGGCCCACATCTATTCAAGTCATTAAAAAAGGAAAGTAAATGTGGCACAAGTTGGACTTTGAGTTTTTTGTAGTACATTGCCGAGAATCCATCCGGGCCTGGAGCTTTACCATTTTTAGTCGCAGCGATGGCCATGATCACTTCCGTGTCAGTGAAGGGGAGCTCCAATGTGGCTACATCTGTCGGATTCAAATTAGGGATACCTGAAGAAGAAATATATTCTGCAATTTTTTGGAGAAAGGACTCCGACTGCGTGAGAGGGTTTGTGCCGTCCACCTTGTAAAGGGAGGCATAAAATTGCTTAAAGGCCTCCGCTATGACCGATGAAGGTTGGATAGACTCCTTGCGTCTCCCCTCCCCAATTCCCGATATACATGAGCGTGTCCTCTGCTGTCTCAATGCTCTTGCTAAATATTTACTACATTTGTTCCCATCCTCATAGAAATTCCTTCTACACTTAGCTAGCCAACATTTGGGTTTTGTATTCAGCAGGCCCTTCAGTTCCTCTCTGACCCTAATCAGGTCTGTCGCTGTCCTATCATCAGGTCGTATTTTATGAGTCGTTTCCAGGGCTCTCAAACGAACCAATAGGGTTGACATTTCCAAGTCTCTCCCTTTTTTCAATCTTGTGCCATGTTTAATGAGGATCCCACGGATCACACACTTGTGGGCTTCCCAGATAGAGCCTGGAGAGGAGTCAGATGTCTTGTTAATCCTAAAAAAGTCTGTCAGAGTCTGTCCTATTTCCCCGAGGGTCACAGGATCATCCAAAAGAGAGGTGTTTAGCCTCCACTGCCACTGCCGTGTGATGGGAGACGGCAGTAGGATTGAGACAACGCAAAGAGCGTGGTCTGAGAAAACAATAGGGTCTATTTCAGCCCTCTGGATAAGATGAAGATCTCTGTGTCCCATAAGGAAATAATCTAATCTGGAGTATGTGCCGTGCACCTGTAAAAAGTAAGTGAAATCCCTATCTGATGGGTGTAGGAGCCTCCAAGTGTCAACAAGTTGGTGATCATGCAATAGCCATCGGAGTCTGCATAAGGCGGCTGCGGAGAAGGGAGACGAGCCAGAAGACATATCTATATCCGGATCCAATGCAACATTAAGGTCACCACCTATCACCAGGGTTCCCTCTGAGAATTCACCAATTCTCCCCAGAAACCCATTGAGAGCGGAGATCTGGCCGCTGTTGGGTAGGTATACTGAGACAAAGGTAAAGATTTGAGAAGCAACACGACCCTTAACCTTCAACAATCTGCCCAGATCATCACAACTGGAATCTATAAACTCCAACGGTATGGACCTAGAAATACATCTGCTGGTTCCCCGTGACTTCATATCTGGCGAGAAGCTGTTATATACATCGGGGAACCAATGGCTAGATAGTTTATACGATTTGGTCGCACACAGATGTGTCTGCTGAGGGATCATTTTTACATGCTTTTTAAGCAGCCATTGCTTCTTGACTTTCAATATAGGAAGTTTATTGCTGCTCTCATAAAAAGCGATAATAATATTGAGGTCTTATTAAAAAGCTTCCAATTCCTGGGGTGTGGCCTGGCACCATCGATGGCAGCCGCATAGAATGGGAACTCTGACCGCCGCGGGCATAGAAGCGGCTTTCCACAGCATCAGAGAGAAGACAGGACCCCCGTAAAGTGCTCCTCACCTCCCATTGCCGGCGGTAAGCTGATGGGCAGGATCAAACCGCCCAAACGACCATCCCCGCAGTCGGTCTCAGCCTATTTCCTCCCAGCCCGTACCACCACAGCGTCTGCCCCAGCACCTGCATTATCAAACATGGTGCCCCCTTCCCCCCCGCTCTGCTTGAGCTTCTAGGCATGGACCCCTGGCCCCAGGAGCTGTGCAGGAATTTGATACAAAAGATGCCCACCTCATGCAGGAGCCATGAAAGATCTCCTGGCTTTTCTGAGATCATCTCTTCAAGCGGATATGCGTGAAATGGTGGCAGAAATAAGGGGGGCGGAGTGACCGAACTGGGCAACAGGATGGATAGGCTAGAGAATAAAATGGCTGAACTTGTAAAGTCACATAATGACCTACTGGACGCCCATGATCAGCTACAGCAGCACGTGGAGAAAGTAACAACCAAGACCTATGATTTGGAGGACCGCTCTAGACGAAATAACATCCGGATTCGGGGTGTCCCTGAGGGGGTTCCTCCGGCAGAGCTACGTCCCCTGCTACAGGAATTTATTGCCACTGTATTGCCTGGAGTGGGTAAAGAGCTTATGGTCATAGACAGAATCCATAGGATCCCTAAGCCACCATCAGTAAACCCCAGTTATCCTAGGGATGTTTTGGCTAGGGTCCACTTCTTTGAAATTAAAGAGGATTTCCTAAAAGCCCTGCGTCTGCACCCGTCTCTTCCGGAGAAGTTTGCTGCCCTAGAGGTCTTTCCTGATCTCTCTCCGGGTACATTAGTATTACGACGTGCCTTCCAGCCCTACGTGCGAGTCCTACGAGACAAGGAAGTGGACTATAGATGGGGGTTCCCCACTAAACTCCTCATCCATAAGGATGGCACCACGCATGTATGCCTCACCCCCACCCAGGCAGAGAAGCTTTTAATCCAGTGGGGTTTCCACTCTCTCGGACGTGCCCAGGCTGCCGCCTCCTCTGGGGCTTCGAGCCGGGGATCAACAAGACGACGCATTGATCCAGAATGGTCCACCGCCTGAGCCCGGCACTGGAACAGACTGGTCCTGACTCCTATGCTTTTTTTTTTAAAGGAGTTTTGCCCACGGACTCTTTGCCCGGACTTAGTATCTGAATCCAGGTTTTTTCTCTACCTTCTGATTCTTTCTATTCTTTCTTTTTCTACCCCTGTTTTTCCTCTTCTACTATTTTCTCTTCTTCTATCCCCCTTTCTCGCACCCTCTCTTCTACTACTCTTTCCACAACTCCTGGATTTGCCCCCCCCACCTCCCCTCCGCTATTTTTCCTCACTTTTCCTTTCCCTGCTTTTCCAATTTGGACCTGGGTGCTTCTACCGCAACGAGTGTATTGGTGACACTCAATCACAGGGTTTTCCCCTGTGCCCCCTTGTCCTCCAAAGGATGAGGAATGTTTGTTAAACTGTTCTTCCTGTTTGCTTATTTCTTGGATGTCTAGTTGCTCCTTCCCCCTACCCCCTACCCTTCCCCCACAGCACAGTTGCTACCTTCCCCTTATCTGGGTACCTGAGAACCTTCTACTAGAAATGTCTGGTCCACCGTATTTAGTGTTTAAAGGATTTTATATCCCCCGCTACTATGAGTTTGTCTGCATTGTCGGTAAATGTGAACGGGCTTAACTCTCCCGGCAAGCGCAGCCTAACATGGCACCAGCTTAAAAAGTCTAGATGTGATATCTTATTTTTGCAGGAGACCCACTTATTGGAACACGATAATTTTAGAATGATCTGTTCTATCTATCCCCTTCAATTCTTCGCTAACGCCACATGCAAAAAAGCGGGAGTAGCAATTTTCAGAAAGATGTTGCTTTCAACCTAATTGAGGTGATCTCGACCCCGGAGGCTGCTATGTCATTGTTTATTGCACTATTAACCATGCTGCATATACCTTGACATCTGTGTATGGGCCCAACATGGGGTAAATTCGCTTTTTCAGGGGTTTCTTTGCCACCCTCTCCTCTAGTGCTCGTAGTTGCAAAATGATTGCGGGAGATCTAAATATCCCCCTGGACAGGCAATTGGATTGTTCTAACCCAACCCTGCACAGGGGTGAATTGAAAGCCCTTGTCTCTTCATATCATCTGCATGATATTTGGCGCTACTTGCATGGAGACGCGAGGGATTATACCTACCTGTCCCCCAGATTCAAGTCTTACAGTAGACTTGACTATTTTCTAGTTGATGACCCCCTGCTCAACCAATGCTGTGAGGCTGCTATAGGCAACATTACTTGGATGGATCACGCCCCTGTTACACTCAAGACAGCTGATTCTGCAGCCATACGCCCACCCTCCTCCTGGAGATTGAACGAATATCTGTTAACGTCCTTGTTACACTCTGAGCATATTATTAATCAAATTTCCGAATACTTTAAACACAATGACAATGATGAGGTGTCCCCGGACACATTATGGTTTGCCCAAAAGGCCTTTGCAAGGGGTGTCCTTATTAAATTAGCACCTTGCCAAAAACGTGGTCGTGAGGCAGCAGTGAGATCTCTTCTTTTCAGAATTAAGAATTTGGAAATTCAGCACAAGTCCACGTCCTCAGACGAGGTCCTCTCTGCCTTGAGAACCGCTAGACAAGACCTGCGTGCTCTCCTCCTTGTCAAAGTGGAAAAAAACCTGAAGATAACTAGGTCTCAATATTATGGAATGGGAGACAGGGTGGGCACACTCTTGGCACGTAGAATTATAAAACAGGAAGGTAAAAATTTCTCATCTAATTCCCATTGGCGGCTCTCATATCCGTAACCCACTTCATATAGCAGAAGAGTTCCGATCCTATTACACAGCTTTGTGTAACTTGCATTCTTCCCAAGAGACCCCGCAGCCCTCACCCGAGACTATTCAGGCTTTCTTGGTTAGGGCTGGGCTCCCCCATCTATGGAACTCCCAAATGCAATTTCTCAATAATCCCTTCACGGAAAAGGAAATTGAGGATGCTATTCGAACCGCTAAAATCAATCTGCCTCGGCCCGGTTGGCTTCCCATACTGGTACTATACATCCTTTGCACCCATACTGACACCCTACCTGTTGAAATTATTCACCTACTGGGGCGAGAAGGGAGAAATTAAAAAAGAAGGCCTGGAGGCAGTGATATCCACACTTCCTAAACCGGGTAAGCCCCCTACCTCTCCAGGCAACCTCCGGCCAATCGCACTCCTGAACTGCGATAAAACTTTATGCCAAATTGTTGGCTGGGCGCCTTATGCATGCCCTTCCGTCCCTTGTTGGCTTGGATCAGGTCGGTTTTGTCCCTGAACGACAGGCCTGTGACGGCACTAGGAGGATTGTTGACTTGGTGGAGCTCCTGGAGAGGGGAGGGTCCCCCAGTGCACTCTTGTCTTTGGACACCGAGAAGGCATTCGAAAGAGTGCACTGGGGATACCTAGACGTGGTTCTTGGAGCGTTCGGGGTTCTAGGACATTTCAAACGAGCTATATTGGCCCTTTATTGTTCCGCCTCGGTCAGAGTGTCGGGATTCTTATCCTCTAAATTTGACATTACAAATGGTACCCGACAGTGGTGCCCCCTGTCACCCCTTATTTTTGCTATGCTGATGGAACCCCTTGCGGTGGTAGTCCTAAACACCCCTGACATCAATAGCCTCCGGGTAGGCACTGTGGAGCATAAAATAGGTCTTTATGCTGATGATGTGATGATTTCTTCCTAAAATATTGTACTTGCTATGGTGCCTTCCCCTCCACTTTCCATGTAAATATCTAAGCTTTTTTCAGGCCATTTTGGGCCGCTTCTCATGGAGCAATAAACCCCACCGAGTTCATATGTCTATCCTCACTCTTTCACTATGGAGGTTTGGGAGTCCCTGACATCAGGTGGTACCACACCGCGGTTCTGTTGGCGGCGGCTAAAATATGGTGGGCTAAAACCTCAGCCTCCCGCTGGCTACAATTAGAGTCCGCCCTGGCTCCACGGTCTTCTACCAAACTGCTACTGGAAATGGCATTGTTGCAGCATAAAAACACCCCAAGTTTCCTGGGCATGATGACGGGCTTGCTGGGGACGTGGTCTAAATTGGGGAGATCCTAGTTCCCATTTCTCTATCGGTATGTCTCTTTGATGGCTGTGGAAAATTTGGTGGACTCGCTTTCCCTGGTTCCCTGGAGGGATAGGGGTATCTTCCGTCTAGAACAGATTGTAGATGGGGAAGCTTGCTGTCGTTTTCGACTATAGCATCCAACTTCTCCCTGCCTAATGCAACATATTACAGATTTTTCCAACTGCAACATTTCCTTAACTCCCTTTCACTACCCACTTTGGAAATGGGTCCGACCGTTAACCCCCTTCAACGTTTTTTTAAGCTCGGCTCCTCCAACCGACAAGGCGTGGCCATTATCTACGGAGCCCTGTCGGGACAGGGGGACTAGGCTAAATTACCGTACATGAGGAATTGGGAGGCCCATCTGTTCTTCACGTCTCCTCTAGATGGTTGGTTCTCAACTGCCACTCATGCCTTGCGCTACTCAATGTGTGTAAACCATCTGGAGCAATCAAAAAAGCTCCAATACGGGTGGTAACTTATCCCACAGAGCTTGGCTAAATTTAAAAACACTGGACGGTCTGTCTCACCTTTATGCTGGAAGAACTGCAACTCTCAGGGCACTATGGAACACCTGTGGTGGACCTTCACCAAACTGTATCCTTTTTGGCAGGAGGTAGAGCATCTCCTACAAAATATTACGGGCATCCCTTTGGCCCTTGAGGCACCTATGGCCCTGCTGGGGATGTGATTGGAGGATGTGTCCTCTCCTCTAAGACCAATCCTTAGAAAAATGTCTTAATATCCGCTCGACAATGTATAGCAACATGCTGGCGGGCCCCAGTTATTCCTTCTAGAGCAGATCTATTATTACCTATTAATTCCCATTTTCAATACGAATTGCTGCTCGCACACGATCTTCCCAGGAAATCAAAAGTCCTGCGTTGGTGGGACCCCTGGATAATGTCACAATACAACACTGTTATGGTGGACGGCTAAAGTATCAAATGTAAATGTGTCTTTTGTTCAGCATATTATTACTAATTGCTCTTATATATATATACAGTCATGGCCAAAAGTATTGACACCCCTGCAATTTTGTCAGATAATTCTCAGTTTCTTCCTGAAAATGATTGCAATCACAAATTCTTTGGTATTATTATCTTCATTTAATTTGTCTTCAATGAAAAAACACAAAAAGAATTGCCCTAAAGCCAAATTGGATATAATTCCACACCAAACATAAAAAAAGGGGGTGGACAAAAGTATTGGCACCCTTAGAAAAATCATGTGATCCTTCTCTAATTTGTGCAATTAACAGCACCTGTAACTTACCTGTGACACCTAACAGGTGTTGGCAATAACTAAATCACACTTGCAGCCAGTTGACATGGATTAAAGTTGACTCAACCTCTGTCCTGTGTCCTTGTGTGTACCACATTGAGCATGGAGAAAAGAAAGAAGACCAAAGAACTGTCTGAGGACTTGAGAAACCAAATTGTGAGGAAGCATGAGCAATCTCAAGGCTACAAGTCCATCTCCAAAGACCTGAATGTTCCTGTGTCTACCGTGCGCAGTGTCATCAAGAAGTTTAAAGCCCATGGCACTGTGGCTAACTTCCCTAGATGTGGACGGAAAAGAAAAATTGACGAGAGATTTCAACGCAAGATTGTGCGGATTGTGGATAAAGAACCTCGACTAACATCCAAACAAGTTCATGCTGACCTGCAGTCTGAGGGTACAACAGTGTCAACCCCTACTATCCGTCGGTGTCTGAATGAAAAGGGACTGTATAGTAGGAGACCCAGGAAGACCCCACTTCTTATCCCGAGACATAAAAAAGCCAGGCTGAAGTTTGCCAAAACTTACCTGAGAAAGCCTAAAACGTTTTGGAAGAATGTTCTCTCTTTTTGGGCAAAGGCATCAACATACAGTTTACAGGAGTAAAAAAGAGGCATTCATAAAAAAGAAAACAGTCCCTACAGTCAAATATGGTGGAGGTTCCCTGATGTTTTGGGGTTGCTTTGCTGCCTCTGGCACTGGACAGCTTGACCGTGTGCATGGCATTATGAAGTCTGAAGACTACCAACAAATTTTGGAGCATAATGTAGGGCCCAGTGTGAGAAAGCTGGGTCTCCCTCAGAGGTCATGGGTCTTCCAGCAGGACAATGACCCAAAACACACTTCAAAAAGCACTAGAAAATGGTTTGAGAAAAAGCACTGGAGACTTCTAGGGTGGCCAGCAATGAGTCCAGACCTGAATCCCATAGAACACCTGTGGGGAGATCTAAAAATGGCAGTTTGGAGAAGGCACCCTTCAAATATCAGGGACCTGGAGCAGTTTGCCAAAGAAGAATGGTCTAAAATTCCAGCAGAGCATTGTAAGAAACTTATTGTTGGTTACCGGAAGCGGTTGATCACAGTTATTTTGGCTAAAGGTTGTGCAACCAAGTATTAGGCTGAAGGTGCCAATACTTTTGTCCATCCCATTTTTGGAGTTGTGTGTGAAATGATCAATGTTTTGCTTTTTGCTTCATTCTCTTTTGTGTTTTTTCATTGAAGACAAATTAAATGAAGATAATAATACCAAAGAATTTGTGATTGCAATCATTTTCAGGAAGAAACTGAGTATTATCTCACAGAATTGCAGGGGTGTCAATACTTTTGGCCAACACTGTATATATATATATATATAATGTAATGATGCTTGGAAAATTGTGTACCCTTAAGGTACCTTTACACGCCACCACTGCGCCTGGCAATGGGGATTTTTGTGCCTGTTGCCTTGAAATTGCTACGAAATGTCGGCGTGTAAATTGGGAAAGTGATTTGGTTTCTTGCTGTTGCTTCGGATACCTGTTGCTGAGCCGTGTTCTAAAATCCAAGGCAACACAAAGGCACAATTGCCATGGTAGTGGCGTCTAAACGGGGCACAGGAATGGAATCTGCGTTCCCTAGTGATTTTTCAGGCGTGTGCCACCGCCTCATGGATACTGCGCCCCATCAGCGATCATTGGTGGGGGCTACTGTGTTACGATTGGCTGACCCTGCAAAGGGGGCCATATTTAAAGAGCTGTCCATTCACACTCCACAATTGGAATTGGGTCATGTATTAGCCAGCCTTCCTGTGCAGGCTGGCCAATCATGACACTATTACGTTGTCCAATCAGCGTATTAGCGTCACAGAATACAGAACTCCGTCACGCCTGTGTACTTGCGGCGCGAAAGATGTACGCCCATATTCCTTTGTGGATAGCGGCGTGTGAAGCGGCGAAGGTATTCAACAGGAAGTTATCCGCAGGATCTGTCGGAACTTCCGGGAACAAAGATACCTTCAGTTGACAATGCAATGGCGGTGTGTACATGCGGCATCGGCGATCGGTAGCAACCGTCAAAAACGTGCTCGTGCAGTACGGTTGATACTGGTTGCTAGGCACAGTGGCGGCGTGTAAAGGTACCTTTAAGTTTCTCTCCCTCTCTCCTTTTCCCTTCCGCCCATAGATGATTGTTTTCCCCCCAATGTTACTTTCAATGTTCCCTCTCCCTCTGCGTAGGGGACCCTTTTCGGATGGCCTGTGGCCGAGTTCCGTACCCTGTTATTTTTTCTTCTTATATTTCAATAAAAACTGAATGTTTTTTAAAAAAAAAGCTTCCAATTCTTCATTTACCAAACAGCTGCCTTGGCTGCTCCCAAAAAAGGGATTTTTTTTGGATTAATAGTGTATATACCGTATATACTCGTGTATAAGCCGACCCGTGTATAAGCCAACCCCCCTACTTTTGCCCCCAAAACCTGGGAAAACCTATTGACTCGTGTATAAGCCGAGGGTGGACCCCAGTACAGGTATACAGCCCCCAGCAGTGTGGTATACAGCAGCCCCAGAGGTATATACAGCAGCCCCAGTGGTAGTATACAGCAGCAGCCCCAGTGGTAGTATACAGCAGCAGCCCCAGTGGTATATACAGCAGCAGCCCCAGTAGTTAGTATACAGCAGCCCCAGAGGTATATACAGCAGCCACAGAGGTAGTATACAGCAGCCCCAGAGGTATATACAGCCCCAGTGGTAGTATCCAGCAGCCCCAGAGGTATATACAGCCCCAGTGGTAGTATACAGCAGCCCCAGAGGTATATACAGCCCCAGTGGTAGTATCCAGCAGCCCCAGAGGTATATACAGCCCCAGTGGTAGTATACAACAGCCCCAGAGGTATATACAGCCCCAGTGGTAGTATACAGCAGCCCCAGAGGTATATACAGCCCCAGTGGTAGTATACAGCAGCTCCAGAGGTATATACAGCCCCAGTGGTAGTATACAGCAGCCCCAGAGGTATATACAGCCCCAGTGGTAGTATGCAGCAGCCCAGTGGTAGTATAAAGCAGCCCCAGAGGTAGTATACAGCAGCCCCAGAGGTAGTATACAGCAGCCCCAGAGGAGGTATATACAGCCCCAATAGTAGTATACAGGCCCCCCAGTGGTGGTATACTGGCCCCCACCAGTAACACACAGCCCCCCCTCCTTAGTATGTCCCCCCCTCCTTAGTATGTCCCCCCCCAGGCTGCGGCACCTGTTAAAATAACAAACTTTCATACATCACCTTTCCGGCACAGCTCCTCCGCTCCTCCGATCCCGGCTTCTTCTTCTTGCTTCTGGTGTCATGTGACCGGGCGCAGGAGATGACGTTTTTTCTATTAAAGAAATTAAAACATGAACAGTTGATCATTCAATCACATATAATCAGACCTCCCCCACAATGTCCGCACGGCCCCTCCCCCACAATGTCCGCACGGCCCCTCCCCCACAATGTCCGCACAGCCCCTCCCCCCCAATGTCCGCACAGCCCCCCCCCGCCAATGTCCGCACAGCCCCCCCGCCAATGTCCGCACAGCCCCCCCGCCAATGTCCGCACAGCCCCCCCCCAATGCCCACCCCCGCCAATGTCCGCACAGCCCCTCCCCCTGCCAATGTCCGCACAGCCCCTCCCCCCCAATGTCCGCACAGCCCCTCCCCCCCAATGTCCGCACAGCCCCTCCCCCCAATGTCCGCACAGCCCCTCCCCCCCAATGTCCACACAGCCCTCCCCCCCGCCAATGTCCGCACAGCCCCCCCCCCGCCAATGTCCGCACAGCCCCTCCCCCCAATGTCCGCACAGCCCCCCCCGCCAATGTCCGCACAGCCCCCCCCCGCCAATGTCCGCACGGCCCCTCCCCCACAATGTCCGCACGGCCCCTCCCCCACAATGTCCGCACGGCCCCTCCCCCACAATGTCCGCACGGCCCCTCCCCCACAATGTCTGCACAGCCCCTCCCCCCCAATGTCCACACAGCCCCCCCCCGCCAATGTCCGCACAGCCCCCCCCCGCCAATGTCCGCACAGCCCCCCCCACCAATGTCCGCACAGCCCCCCCCGCCAATGTCTGCACAGCCCCCCCCGCCAATGTCCGCACGGCCCCTCCCCCCCAATGTCCGCACAGCCCCCGCCAATGTCCGCACAGCCACCCCCGCCAATGTCCGCACAGCCCCCCCCAATGTCCGCACAGCCCCTCCCCCACAATGTCCGCACAGCCCCCCCCCGCCAATGTCCGCACAGCCCCCCCCCGCCAATGTCCGCACAGCCCCCCCCCCCCGCCAATGTCCGCACAGCCCCCCCCCAATGTCCGCACAGCCCCCCCCCCCCCAATGTCCGCACAGCCCCCCCCGCCAATGTCCGCACAGCCCCCCCCCCGGCAATGTCCGCACAGCCACCCCCCGGCAATGTCCGCACAGCCCCCCCCCAAAATGTCCGCACAGCCCCTCCCCACCCGACGCCGTAGATCACTTACCTGTCTTCATGACATCTGCTTCCTCAGGTCCACGTACACTCCTCCCTCCGGCCCAGGCATCCTGTTCCTTCAGCCCGGCTAACGACTCTTCCATCCGGCGCTCTTCTCTCTTCCTCCACCGACCTCCGGCTCGCAGTCTCCATTCTGCTCCGCTGAAAGGCCTCATTGACTTACATCGCGGATAATCCTGGACGCTGATTGGTCGCTTTTTCCCATAGACAAACATGCCCATGTTTCTTTATGGGAAGACGCGACCAATCAGCGTCCAGGATTATCCGCCATGTATCTCTATGAGGGTTGGAGCGGACCTGAAGGAGAACTGTGTCTGCTCACTTAAAATAACAAATAATTAATTAATTTAATAATAAAAAAATTTATAAAAAAATATGTAAAAATTTATAAAAAAAATAAATAAAAAATAATAAAAAAATAAATAAAAAATAATAATAAAAAAAATATGCTAATAATATGAGCCCTTTGAGCGGACCTGAAGGAGAACTGTGTCTCAGGCTCAGGCTCACTTAAAATAACAAATAATAAATTAATTTAATAATAAAAAAAATAATAAAAAAATAATTAAAAAATAATAAAAAAATAAATAAAAAATAATAAAAAAATAAATAAAAAATAATAATAAAAAAAAATATAATATGCTAATAATATGAGACCTTTGAGCGGACCTGAAGGAGAACTGTGTCTCAGGCTCAGGCTCACTTAAAATAACAAATAATAAATTAATTTAATAATAAAAAAAATAAAATAATAATAATTAAAAAATAATAAAAAAAATAAATGATAAAAAAAAAAAAAATAAATAAAAAATAATAATAAAAAAAAAAATATGCTAATAATATGAGCCCTTTGAGCGGACCTGAAGGAGAACTGTGTTGCTACTACTTAAAATAACAAATAATAATTAATTTATAATAAAAAATATATATTAAAAAATATAATTATATAATACAAAAAATAAATAATATAATATAATGAAATAATAGTATAAGTAATAATAATGCAATAATGTAATAATAATTTATTATGCTATAATGCTATTATTGCTTAATGGAAATTAATGTTATAATAATATCATTAATGCTTTAATAAGCTAATAATTAATGTATATGAATTTATGTTAATGTAATAATAATCTATTAATGCAAATAATTGTAATAATTATAATAAGATAATAATAAATAATAATTAATGCAATAATTAAATGCTATTAATCTAAAAAATGTATTATATGCTAATAATATACTTTAATGCAATAATATGTATAATTGTATAATAATGCTATTAATGCAAATAATATTAGCTAATTAATTCTATTATTAATGCATTAATGCAAATAATTAATGCTAATTAATGCTAAATAATTATGCTATTAATGAAATAATAATGCTATTAATAAATAATATATCTATAATGATAATAATGCTATAATGCTAATAATTAATTGCTATAATGCAATATATTTGTACATTAAGGAATGTAGATAGCTATTAAACAAATAATATGTATTAATTAATAATAATGTATTAAGAAATAATTATATTAATCTAATAAAATTAATCTAATAATAATGCTATTAATGCTAAAAAATTAATGCTAATATAATGCTATAATGCATAATAATTATGCTATTAATGCTAATAATTATGCTATTAATGGTAATAATAATGCTATTAAGCTAATAATATGCTATTAATGCTAATATTAATGTATATAATCTAAAATATGCTATTAATGCTAATAATTATGTATTAATGGTAATAATAATGCTATTAATGCAAATAATATTGCTATTAATCTATTATTAATGCTATTAATGCTAATAATTATGCTATTAATGTAATTAAATTAAATGCTATAATGCAAATAATTTTGCTATTAATGCTAATAATTAATGCTATTAATGCTAATAATTATGCTATTAATGCTAATAATAATGCTATTAATGCAATAATATTGCTATTAATCTATTATTAATGCTATTAATGCTAATAATTATGCTATTAATGCTAATAATATGCTATTAATGTAATAATAATGCTATTAATGCAAATAATATTGCTATTAATCTAAATTATGCTATTAATGCTAATATTATGCTATTAATGCTAATAATTATGCTATTAATGTAATAATATGTATTAATGCTATATAATGCTATTAATGCAAATATTAATAATGCTATTAATGCTAATAATATGCTATTAATGGTAATATTATGCTATTAATGTAATAATAATGCTATTATCAAATATATTGCTATTAATGCTATATTATGATTATGTAATAATATGTATTAATGCAATAATATGCTATTAATGCTATATTATGCTATAATGCTAATAATTATGCATTAATGGTAATATAATGTATAATGTAATAATAATGCTATTAATGCAAATAATTTGCTATTAATGCTATTAATGCTAATTAATATGCTATTAATGGTATATTATGCTATTAATGTAATAATAATGCTATTATCAAATAATTATGCATTAATGCTAATATTAATGCTATTAATTGTAATAATAATGCTATTAATGCAAATAATATTGCTATTAATCTATTATTAATGCATTAATGCTATTAATGCTAATAATTATGCTATTAATGCTAATAATTATGCTATTAATGGTAATAATAATGCTATTAATGCAAATAATATTGCTATAATGCTATTATTAATGCTATTAATGCTAATAATTATGCTATTAATGCTAATAATTATGCTATTAATGGTAATAATAATGCTATTAATGCAAATAATATTGCTATTAATGCTATTATTAATGCTATTAATGCTAATAATTATGCTATTAATGCTAATAATTATTTTATTAATGGTAATAATAATGCTATTAATGCAAATAATATTGCTATTAATTATGCTAATAATTATGCTATTAATGCTAATATAATTATGCTATTAATGGTAATATTAATTGCTATTTAATGCAATAATATGCTATTAATGCTATTATAATGCTATTAATGCTATATATTAATGCTATTAATGCTAATAATTATGCTATTAATGCAAATAATTATGCTATTAATGCTAATAATTATGCTATTAATGCTATTAATAATGCTATATTATATAATGCTATTAATTAAATGCTATTTGAAATATAATGCTAATAATTATGCTATTAATGCTTAATATGCTTAATGCTAATTATGCTATATGTAATAATTATCATAATTAACGCTAGTTAATATATCTATTAAGCTAAATAATCATGCTAATATTATTTATGCTATTCAAAATGCTATTAATGCTAATAATATTGCTATTAATGCTCTTTATGCTAATAGTAATGCTATTAATGCAATTATTTATGCTATTAATTCTATTATTTATGCTATTAATGCTATTAATAATGCTATTAATGCTATTAATAATGTTATTCATGCTATTAATAATACTATTAATGCTATTAATGCTAATATTAATGCTATTAATTGTATAATAATGCTATTAATAATGCTATTAATGCTAATAATAATGCTATTACTGCTAATAATAATGCTATTAATGCTAATAATTATGCTATTAATGCTACTATTAATGCTAATAATAATCATTATTAACGCTATTAATAATGCTATTAAGGCTAATAATCATGCTATTTATGCTATTCAAAATGCTATTAATGCTCTTTATGCTAATAGTAATGCTATTAATGCGATTAGTTATGCTATTAATTCTATTGTTTATGCTATTAATGCTATTAATTATGCTATTAATGCTATTAATAATGTTATTCATGCTATTAATAATACTATTAATGCTATTAATGCTAATAATAATGCTATTAATGCTAATAATTATGCTATTAATGCTAATATTAATGCTAATAATGCTAATAATAATCATATTAACACTATTAATAATGCTATTAAGGCTAATAATCATGCTATTTATGCTATTCAAAATTCTATTAATGATAATAATATTGCTATTAATGCTCTTTATGCTAATACTCATGCTATTAATGCGATTATTTATGCTATTAATTCTATTATTTAGGCTATTAATGCTATTAATAATGGTATTAATGTTATTAATAATGCTATTAATGCTATTCATGCTAATATTAATGCTATTAATTCTAATAATCATGCTATTAATCCTATTAATAATGCTATTAATGCTATTTTTAATTCTATTAATGCTATTAATAATTTTATTAATGCTAATAATGCTATTACTCCTCATAATAATGCTACTAACGCTATTATTAATGCTATTTATGGTAATAATGCTATTAATACTAATAACAATACTATTAATAGTACTATTATTGCTGTTAATAATGCTATTAATGCTAATAATAATGCTGTTAATGCTAATAATTATGCTATTACTGGTAATAATAATGCTATTAATGCAAATAATATTGCCACGTTCTAGAATCCCGATGCATTTGCATCGGACTCACAGCTAGTATATATATAAAGCTGAGAATTGCTTTACGCTTCAGCCATGATTAAGAACAGCTTACAAGTCTAGACTCAAAATACGTGGATCAAGAGACTTTTTTTTCAGGATATCTTTTAATTCATCTGTTTGGGTTTTTTTAAATGAACCAATAAAACTTATTATTTTTATCTAAAAATGAAGTGATGGACAAACTATAAATTTGCTACAAACTACGTATCCATCATATCCCACCAGGATCTGCACACATCTTATGAGTTCTTTTTGCCATTTTTCATACATTAGGTGAGCTAAGCACATTTTTATTTTCCTTTTGTGTTTGGTCACTAGAAATACAGGTTTTGTAAATTTCATTGAAAAAATGAAAATTGGATGGTAAAGTTAACCCTTTGTCTATACTAACTAATTAGCACCATTTTAAAAAAGAGATGGTGATGTAAAGTGAACACGTTAATTGTTTTTATATTAAATACTAGAAAAAGGCCCGATGCTATTGCATCGGGAGTGCGGTGAAATGAATTGTGTGTATCCTTAGTCGTGCTAACAGGAGCAGTAAACATGTGTGACACTATTTGCGCTTTTGAAAAAACCTGTTGTATGTGATGTGTTTGAATTTGGGTATTCTATATGTAGCTTGATTTGAGTAATTTTAAACATGTGCATTATCTTTTGTTAGTTGTGTGCTGTATTTAGGTAAGTAGTGTGGTGTTTGTTGGCCAATGTGTATTATGAGCAGAGTATACAGGAGGTTCAGTGGTGGCACAGTATACAGAAGTCTCTGTGGCTAGCAGAGTATACAGGAGGCTCTGAGGTGGCACAGTATACAGGAGTCTCTGTGGGTAGCAGAGTATACAGGAGGCTCAGTGGTGGCACAGTATACAGGAGTCTCTGTGGGTAGCAGAATATACAGGAGGTTCAGTGGTAGCACAGTATACAGGAGTCTCTGTGGGTAGCAGAGTATACAGGAGGTTCAGTGGTGGCACAGTATACAGGAGTCTCTGTGGGTAGCAAAGTGGAGAGCTGCTTTTTGTGGTTTATTTGGACCATAAGGGGCGTGCCGGTAGGTGGTGACTTACTGTCACGTTATTGCCGTCACCACCGAGGCCTGTGTTGCAGTGCAGTGGAGCTGAGAGGAGCTGGAGTCTCCGTGAGGTAAATCTCGTTGGCAGGGATACTGGGCATGCGCGGAGACGGGTGCGTCTTGCGCATGCGTGAGATTGGTTGGCCGCGGCTTCCTGCGCATGCATGCGCGCTGGACGTCAGCGGCTGGTCGCTCGTCGGTAATGCGGCGCTCGCGATGGTGCATGCATGCCATCACTCACGGCGCGTGTGCGCGAGGCGCCGGTCATCCATCGCTCGTGGCGCCGGTAATAGCGGCTTGGCGCTGGCCGGTAATTGCGGCGCGCATTCGCGCCATCGCTCACGGCGCTGGCATTAGGCCGCGGTACATGCCGGAATAGCGGCACAGTGGCGGGAAGCCAGAAACTGGCAATTATTGTGTAGGATGTTTATGGTAGGGCTATATAAGGGCAAAAAAAAAAAATTCTAAAATTGCTACTTTTCTTAATTTGTCAAATTTTAGATCTTTCGTAAATAAACACTAAATTTACCACTAACATAAAGTATGGTGATGAGCAAATGTTTTGGATGTTTACAAGAAACCAATTAGTGACAGGATATAGCTATTGTATATATTTCATAAGAGTAGCTGTAGTGCATCAGTTCTTCACTCTCATGTGTATAGTTTTGATAGGGGTTTTAGCCCAGTTTTAAAATGTTTAGCATTTAGGCCCATCCTCAGTGACCCACTGGTTTTGTAGTATTTTTCTCATTTTCAAAGGTACTTCTACAACTCCTAGTTAATAGCGGAAGATTTCTTTTATTTGTTGTATTAAGCAATTTTCCAATGAGAACAGAGTAAAACTATGAAATTATACTAATATGCTGGGGTATATGAGACTGTTGCTTTGTTTAGTGGAAGAGGTCAACAGGACAGAGATGTAATGTACTCAATATATGATGATAAAATGTGAACTGTGTAATGTAGAATGGACTAGAAAAAATAGTCATGCATAGCTCTGCAAACATTTTGTAGCAGAAAGGGGAAAGGGTGAGAATAATCATTTCTTTAGAAATGAACTTTACATTAGACATTTAACCTCACGCTAAATAGTAAATGTCTAACGACTAATTTTCTAATTTCCAGTGAAGTATATTAATATAAGTGTATACTGTAACATACTTCATGAGTTCAGGACTTCTTGGTTACCATCGTATGAATCTCAGAGTTTTAATGTTCATGAATATAGGAAATTGGTTTGTATTTTAACCCCTTAAGGACCGAGTCACTTTGCACCTTAATGACCAGACCATTTTTTGTAATTCTGACCAGTGTCCCTTTATGAGGTAATATCTCTGGAACGCTTCAACGGATCCTAGCGATTATGAGATTGTTTTTTCGTGACATATTGGGCTTCATGTTAGTATTAAATTTAGGTCGATAATTTTTGCGTTTATTTGTGAAAAAATAAAAAATTTGGCAAAAATTTTGAAAATTTAGCAATTTTCAAATTTTTAATTTTTATTCTGCTAAACCAGAGAGTTATGTGCCACAAAATAGTTAATAAATAACATTTCCCACATGTCTACTTCACATCAGCACAATTTTGGAAGAAAAAAAAAAATTTGGTAGGACGTTATAAGGGTTCAAAGTTCATCAGCAATTATTCATTTTTCCAGCAAAATTTACAAAACCAATTTTTTAGTGACCACATCACATTTGAAGTCTCTTTGAGGGGGGTACATGACAGAAAACACCCAAAAGTGACACCATTCCAAAAACTGCACCCCTCAAGCTACTCAAAACTATATTGAAGAAGATTATTAACCCTTCAGGTGCTTCACAGGAACTAAAATAAAGTTGAAGGAAAAAATGGACATTTTAATTTTTGTAACAAAAATGTTCTTTTAGCCTCAATTTTTTCATTTTCACTGTGGAGACACACCGGGGCCCTCCAAACGCGACATGGTGTCCGCTAACAATTTGAATGGAAAATGAGCTCAAATTGTTAGCGGACACCATGTCGCGTTTGGAGGGTCCCTGCAGGTGTCCACAATGGAGCTCCCCCACAAGTGACCCCATTTTGGAAACTAGACCCCCAAAGGAACATATCTAGATGCATAGTGAGCACTTTGAGCCCCCAGATGCTTCACAAATTGATCCATAATAATGAAAAAAGTAATTTTTTGTGGAAAAAAAAGTGCTTTTTCATTTTTACGGATGAATTTCTGAAGCATATGGGGGTTCAAAGTGCTCACTATGCATCTAGATACGTTCCTTAGGGGGTCTAGTTTCCAAAATGGGGTCAATTGTGGGGGAGCTCCAATGTGGAGACACACCGGGACCCTCCAAACGCGACATGGTGTCCGCTAACAATTTAAATGGAAAATGAGCTCAATTTGTTAGCGGACACCATGTCGCGTTTGGAGGGTCCCCGTGTGTCTCCACATTGGAGCTCCCCCACAAGTGACCCCATTTTGGAAACTAGACCCCCAAAGGAACGTATCTTGATGCATAGTGAGCACTTTGAACCCCCAGATGCTTCAGAAATTCATCCGTAAAAATGAAGAAGCACTTTTTTTCCACAAATAATTTCTTTTTTCATTATTACGGATCAATTTGTGAAGCATCTGGGGGTTCAAAGTGCTCACTATGCATCCAGATATAATCCTTTGGGGGTCTAGTTTGCATAATGGGGTCACTTGTGGGGGAGCTCCAATGTGGAGACACACAGGGGCTCTCCATACGCGACATGGTGTCCACTAACAATTGGAATTGTTAGCGGACACCTTGTAGGATATGAAGAGCCCCTATGTGCCTAAACATTGGAGCTACCCCACAAGCGACCCCATTTTGCAAACTAGACCACCCAAGGAACGTATCTAGATGCATAGTGAGCACTTTGAACCCCCAGGTGCTTCACAAATTGATCCGTAAAAATGAAAAAAGAAACTTTTTGTGGAAAAAAACGTGCTTTTTCATTTTTATGGATGAATTTGTGAAGCATCTGGGGGTTCAAAGTGATCACTATGCATCTAGATACGTTCCTTCGGGGGTCTAGTTTCCAAAATGGGGTCACTTGTGGGGGAGCTCCAATGTTCAGGCACACAGGGAGGGGCTCTCTATACCCGACATGGTTTCCGCTAACAATTGGAGCTAATTTTCTATTGAAATTGTTAGCGGACACCATGTCGCATATGGAGAACCCGTGTGCCACCAGCACAAGGGCAACTGGAAGAGTTGGGGTACAGCACCAGAAAATGCCGCCTCTAATGAATGCGCTATTTTCTTGGGTGGCTGTGGGTTGAAATTTGCAGCATGGGGGACCCACAACATTTGAGTCTCTCCACGCTGAGGATTCCAGTCAGCCAGCTACCAAGTTGTACATGGCTGGCTACAAATACAGCGAAGGCTTTTTTTTATTTCTAGAACTAATTCTAGAAAAAAAAAATGATGTGGGGCTCCGCCATATTTTTGGTCCAGCCAGGTACAACTTGGCAGCTACAGACTGCCAGCAACCCCCAGCTGCCTCTTTGTACCTGGCTGCAACCAAAAATACAGCGAAGCCCATTTTTTTTAATTTCTAGAACTAATTCTAGAAGAAAAAAAAATGACGTAGGGCTGCGCCATATTTTTGGTCCAGCCAGGTACAACTTGGCAGCTACAGACTGCCAGCAACCCCCAGCTGCCTCGTTGTACCTGGCTGCAACCAAAAATACAGCGAAGCCTATTTTTTTTTATTTCTAGAACTAATTCTAGAAAAAAAAAATGACGTAGGGCTCCGCCATATTTTTGGTCCAGCCAGGTACAACTTGGCAGCTACAGACTGCCAGCAACCCCCAGCTGCCTCGTTGTACCTGGCTGCAACCAAAAATACAGCGAAGCCTATTTTTTTTTTATTTCTAGAACTAATTCTAGAAAAAAAAAATGACGTAGGGCTCCGCCATATTTTTGGTCCAGCCAGGTACAACTTGGCAGCTACAGACTGCCAGCAACCCCCAGCTGCCTCGTTGTACCTGGCTGCAACCAAAAATACAGCGAAGCCCATTTTTTTTTATTTCTAGAACTAATTCTAGAAAAAAAAATGACGTAGGGCTCCGCCATATTTTTGGCCCAGCCAGGTACAACTAGGCAGCTGGGGGCTGGAATCCTCAGCATGGAAAGGCCCAAGCGTTCTGGGCCCCCCATGCTGCGAATTGCAGCCCGCAGCCACCCCAGAAAATGGCGCATTCATTGAAGCGCCATTTTCTGGCGCTGTACCCATGCTCTTCCAGTTGCCCTGGTGCCGGTGGCAAACTGGGTAATAAAGGGGTTAATGCCAGCTTTTTATTGGCAGCTGGCACTAAGCCCGAGATTCATAATATAGGGCCAATGTTAGACCCGCCATTAGGAATCTCTGGTAAATAGTCAGAAAATACACACAGAGAAAAATCTTTTTATTTGAAAAAAAACACAAACAAAATTCGGACTCCATCTTTATTATAAAGATCCGACGTAGTCCACAACGAAGGTCCCACGATGCTCGATCGCGTCCGACGTAGTCCACAACGAAGGTCCCACGACGCTCGATCGCCTCTGCTCAATCCAGAGACTGCAGCAAGGGATCAAGTGTCCTCTTCCTACAGTCTCAGGGGTCAGAGTTATGGTGCACTGTATGACAATGATCAGTTATACAGTGCACCATTGACTATGATTCCAGAGACTATAACAAGAGGACACTTGATCCCTTGTTGCACCCATCCATCCACCTATGCACCCATCATCCACGCACGCACATCCACGTACGCACATCCACGTACGCACATCCACGTGCTAACATCCACGCATGCACACAACCACGCGCACACACATCCACACACGCACATCCACGCATGCACACATCCACGCACGCATGCTGACATCCACGCACATCCACACACACATACGTACATCCACATCCACGCACATCCACGTACGCACATATCCACGTACGCACATCCACGTACGCACATCCACGTACGAACATCCACGTGCTGACATCCACGCATGCACACAACCACATCCACGCATGCACACATCCACGCACGCATGCTGACATCCACACACACATCCACGTACATCCACATCCACGCACATCCACGTACGCACATATCCACGTACGCACATCCACGTGCTGACATCCACGCATGCACACAACCACATCCACGCATGCACACATCCACGCACGCATGCTGACATCCACGCACATCCACACACACATCCACGTACATCCACATCCACGCACATCCACGTACGCACATATCCACGTACGCACATCCACGTACGCACATCCACGTGCTGACATCCACGCATGCACACAACCACATCCACGCATGCACACATCCACGCACGCATGCTGACATCCACACACACATCCACGTACATCCACATCCACGCACATCCACGTATGCACATATCCACGTACGCACATCCACGTACGCACATCCACGTGCTGACATCCACGCATGCACACATCCACGCACGCATGCTGACATCCACGCACATCCACACACACATCCACGTACATCCACATCCACGCACATCCACGTACGCACACATCCACGCACGCACATCCAAGCACGCACATCCACGCACGCACACATCCATCCATTCACCCATCCATCCACCCATCCACCCATCCATCCATCCATTCATTAATTCATTCATTCATACTTACCCAGCGATGAGGAGGAGGAGCCCCTGAGAAGAGGAGGAGCCACACCGGACTGCAGAGGAGGCCGACGGTGTGGGCGGGTGCACCGAGTGTGCAGCCCGCCGGGATAGGTGAGCGGGGCTGGGGACCGGGGGCTGGGGAACGGGGACCGAGGACCGAGGACCGGGCATTGGGGACCGGGGACCGAGGACCGGGGGCTAAGAACCGGGGGCTGGGGACCGAGGATCGGGGGCTGGGGACCGAGGACCGGGGGCTGCTGACCAGCAGGGAGGAGGAGGGGGCCCTGCAGCTTCGTCGGCGGGCGCATAAGCCCGCCGGCAGCCAAACTATGCAAGGTGGAGGGCGGGGATGGACGGGAGACAGGGGGGCTGCAACAGGGGACGGGGACAGGACACAGGGGGCTCAGGACACAGGGGGGGGCTACAGGACACAGGGGAAGCTGGACACAGGGGGCGGGGACAGGACACAGGAGGGCTGCACAGGGGACGGGGACAGGACACAGGAGGGGCTGCACAGGGGACGGGGACAGGACACAGGAGGGGCTGCACAGGGGACGGGGACAGGACACAGGGGGCTCTGGACACAGGGGGGGCTGCAGGACACAGGGGGCTCTGGACACAGGGGGCGGGGACAGGACACAGGGGGAGCTGGAGCATCAGCTCATGGCTGGCGGGTGCGGTGCAACCCGCCGGCAGATAAGTGTGATTGGGGAGGGGGGGGTGAAGGGGTTAACAGGGGTGCCCACACCTCTGCCCCTGACCCTCAGCTGTCACTGACAGCTTTTAGAATTGAACTGTCACTGTTCGTTTAGAAGCAGTGACAGTTCAAAGCCATGACGAGTATACTCGTCATGATGCGGGAACTGACAGCTTTTCATGACGAGTATACTCGTCATTAGTCGTAAAGGGGTTAATATCCTAGACAACCATACACTAGTGTAAATTAACATACATTTTAATTAAAGATTTACCACCAAAACCACTATATTTTTATAGAGTGAACTTGTTGACTAATTTTAGAATTCATCTCTATTCTCTGGGGGTCATTTTCTTTACTGTCTGAGCAGTTTCATTTAAAGGGAACCTGTCACCTCCAAAAAGCCACCTAACCTATAAAAACATGTCCCTGCATCATCCTATGACCATTCTCACAATCCTTTTGTCTGCTAAATGCTGGCTGTAAAATTACTAAAAACGTTTTTCTATTTACTCATTATCCATTATAATATGTAGGGGCCATATTCCTTAGCCCTCTGGGCATGGCATGGGTGTACTGACATCACCCCAACCGGAAATGACGCGATTCGCATCATTACATGCCCAGACAGCGACGTGCAAAGCAGGCAGCACCTGCCTAGAATATGAATACAAGATCACGCCCATTAGGGCGGGATCTTCTGATGAGAAAGGCAGCAAAGCAACACGCCCAGAGGGCTAAGGAATATGGACCCTACTCATTATAATGGATAATGAGTAAGTATAAAAACGTTTTGATGCAGGGACATGTTCTTATAGGTTAGGTGGCTTTTTGGAGGTGACAGGTTCCCTTTAATCAATAGTGAGTAAAAGCGCTGGACAATTCACTACACCAATAGGTTGGGCCTTTAACTTAATTCAAAGTCCAGACCAGTCTGGTTAATAAAGTCTGACCCCCAGGCCATATACCTATTGTTCGTACACACAAAGTACCAATTAGACCTTAAATAACACAGACTACAGAACAGGACCTAAACATTTTTTTGTCAGACTAGACCTCTAAGTAAACTTGGTCAAAAGACTTTAGAATATAGTTGGACCTCTTAATCAGACCTCTTAAAGGGAATCTGTCTGGTCAAAAATCTATATGTAACTGATATCATTTTCTAATTCCTTTCACTAAGCTTTTTCTATTCATGCATTTCTATTATTTATGCTTCCCTCCTATCCTCTGTGAACTTCAAAATAAAAGATTAATTCCATCTTTCAATCACAGTGAGTTCTCTGCTGTCCACTACCCAAGTAATTAATATTCATGTATCATTACACTGTCCTGCCCTCCTATGAATTGTTATGTTGTGTGACTCATTTATTGCAGAGCAGACAGGAGGGTGAGGAGGTGTGTGATGTTAACTGCAGCTCTTCATGTCATTGTGTGCATCTGAGGCATGTGTGTAGTGTGTGCAGTCTGAGATATTTCTATGTGTTTATAAGAACATTTGATCATTTGCTGCAGATACACACATTACATGTATGCAGGAAAACCAACATTCAAATAATAGAAATCTTAAAGGTACTGTCAGACGGGGAGATAACGCCGGCGATGTTTCGGGCGATCTCATGAACATGCACATCGCCGCAGCATTGCTGGTGAGATGTCACACGTAGCAATATGGCCGTCAACCATGGGCGAACCGGCAATTCTGGAATCGCCTGAAACACACCTGAAGCGCTGTTGGCTTTTCAGATTGCCGTGTCACACAGCACCACCTCATCGTCAATGTGGGCGTACTTTTTCCCAGCGCTTAGGAGCAAGGAGTGCCACACTGTCTTTGATCACACCCCTACCACTACGATTGTTCATCACAACTGCGTTCTCATTGGTCTGCCGCGGCCTGATGTCGACTAACCTTAGCATTTTCTATCAAAATTTTTGTTTGACACTTTGTTGAGGGTAGTAATGCACGCACGGATAATCAAATATGGCGCCTTGTCGAAGGACAGCCTATCGGAACACACTTAAGAAACCAATCGTCGCAGACGGGACACGGCTAACCAAATGCTCTGGCATGCCTACGGAATTGATTCCATGAACACAGACATCGCCTGTGCCATTGATATGGCCGCATCACACGGCAGTAGGCATACTGATCGCTCAAGCTACATTGCCGGATTTCCCGACACTGTTGGGAAATCTCTGAACTCAGAACCAGAGATTTATTGCCATTCAGTTGCCCTGTTACACGCAGCAACTCACAAGTGATGTCGCTTCAACATCGCCTGAACAGGGAGATCTCAGCGACATCGCGGCGATATCTCCCCGTGTGACGGTACCTTTAAGGCCCAGTTACACACACAGATAATTTTGCAAGATTGTTTGCAGATCTCTGATTGCAGTGGCTGTGTACAAATGGAACAATGTGTCCATGATTTCACTGTTTCCAGAGATCTGCAAATAATCTCTGCACAATTATCTGTGTATTTAACTGGGCCTTTACAGATAGCACTATGCAGGACAAAGCACCTCTCCCCTCCCAACACACAGCACAGAGGGGAGGGACAGAACACTAGTTTGGATAGGCGTGGATATTTAAATAACACTTATACAGCTGGACTAATCTTCTGTCAAAGTAATAGAGAGAACTAATGCACCAGCTTCCTGCAGAGTTTGAAAATACTTATAGCAAGGAAACCACAAATGGTATAATAATCATTTTACATGTTTTAAAAGGGCTGCCCAGGCACCATTCAAAAGTAATATTAGTATCATACTGAAAAATGACATGACAGAATCCCTTTCATTTAGGCCATGATTAAAATAATTTCTCAGACCCAAGACAAGACTCATATATATTCTTAGTAGTAAATTCCTTATTTGCTCTGAGCACCACCTTACAGAATCCTAATGCTGACAAGGTCAGTATACAGGATGCACCATACTGGTATTGGACACTGTAAGAAACTGAAGAGGAGCCTGTGGGAGAAAGGTGCAAGTATTTATGATCATTATCTATTAAATTATCAAATAATCAATCAGTGATTTAAAGAAAAACTAAACTTGTTAAAGGGATCTTGTCACCTCCAGAACGCCTCATAAGCTACCAAAACATGTCCCTGCAGCATATTATCACTAATCTCACACTCCTTTTGTCTCCTAAAAGCATCCTGTGAAAGTCCATAAAAACGTTTTAATACTTACTCATTAGTGATTATAATTAGCAGGGGCTATATTCTTTAGTCCCCAGGGCGTGTTGTTTTGCAGGCTCCAGGATCCACCCTCTCTCTGTCTGTTTGCTCTGCTTGTGCAGGCTTTACCCTCCCCCCTCTCTATCACTCACAGAATGCAAATCATTAGCACTGCCTTCAGCTCCACATCACTACAGCACAGACAGAGAGAGGGTGGATCATTCAGGCTGCAAAACAACATTCCCTAGGGGCTAAAGAATATAGCCCCTGCTAATTATAATCACTAATGAGTGAGTATAAAATCGTTTTTATGCACTTTCACAGGATGCTTTTAGGAGACAAAAGGAGTGTGAGATTAGTGATAGGATGCTGTAGGGACATGTTTTGGTAGCTTAGGAGGCGTTTTGGAGGTGACAGGATCCCATTAAGAGACAAGGTATTGCCTGCATCACCCTATCTAAATTTGTGCATAAAGCGAAGAGTGGATGCAAAACTGAAGAAAGGTAAAAAGGAAAAATATAGAGGGAATCTGTCAGTTCAAAAATCCATATGTTACTAATATAATTTTCTAATTCCTGTGGTGAATCTCTTTCTACACATGCATTTCTTTTATTTATACTCACCCCTATCCCATGTAAACTGCAAAAAAAGATTCATTACATCTGTCAATCACATTGAGTGATAACTTAGGCTGGCTTCACACTGCGGTCAGGTCCAATCTGGGGCTGTCCAGTGTAAACCGGACAGCCCCGGACCCGATTTTCACCCCATGCAGCCCTATGGGGTCGGATGGATCCAGATGTCAACTCTCTGCCATCCGGTTTCCATGTGTCCGGGAGAACGGGGAGAAATCTGATTTTTCTCCCGGACATAAAATTGGAGCATGCTGCATTTTTGTGTCCGGGGAGAAAAATCTCCCCAAATCGGATCCTCCCGGATTCTTCCGGATCGGGGGCAATCCAGCGCTCCTTAACATGGGAGTCTATGGGGCCGGATTGCCCCGATCCGGGGGGATCCGGGAACCGGACACCTGCGGCTGAAGTTCAGCGTGAGCTGCGCTGAACTTCAGCACCAGGGAGCTGTCCCATGTGAAGCTGTTCAGCACCACTTTGCAGGGGACAGCTGAGATCTGCAGCATCCGGCTGCACACTGGACCAGAGGGCATATTTGGTTCACCCCTGACAGCCCCGGATCAGAACTGACCGCAGTGTGAAGCCAGCCTTACTTCTCCTATGCCCACTCACCAGGAAATAAATGTTCATGTAGTGATATCATGTCCTATGCATTGCTCTCCTCTGCAAGCACACAAGGAAAGTTCAGTGGAAAACATGTGCATGGGGAGTATGCATCTTCCTGTCTGTGCTGCTCTCCCTTGTATGCAGGAAAACAAATGTTCAAATAAACACATAGGCCAAGGTCAGATTCATGCTTTTAGTGGTGACTCGGGGGTCGCGCTAAAAACGTAGACTTTGTCAGCAATTACGCGGTGCTAACACCATGTTAGCACCGCGTTCTGCGGCCAATACTTACCTATGGAGATCCGGCCCCTAACACAACTCCAATGCCGGTATCTTACTGCAATCTCGTGTTATTTCCTAATGTGAGCAAAGACGTTTTCAGAAGCATCTTTGATCTCGTTAGCAAATAAAGCAAGCTTTCATTCTGAGGCCGGCGTTGAAGTCGCGTTAGGGGCGGGATCTCCATAAGTAACTATTGGCAGTGATAACGCGGTTGTAACATGGCGTTAGCAGCGCATTATTGCTGACAAAGTCTAAGATTTTAGTGCGACCCTGGTCACCGCTAAAAACGTGAATCTGACCCTAGCCATAGAAACTCTTACGGATAGCACGGGATTGTTCTGTGCTCAGAACAACAAACACCATCCCCCTCTCTACCAGCACACAGAGGAAACTGCCTTATCACAAATAGCTCAGCTAGGTATGTGCCTGCCATCTCTTCCTCCCTCTCCCTCCTCCCGCTCAGAAGCAATATTTAAATATTTTTCTTCTTTCACAATGAAAATAACATTAAAGCTTATAAAGGGTCACATGTACACATTTTTAGATTAATCATCAAAGCTTTTTGCTTCCGGAGTTGTATGTATACACATATTTTCATCTTCTGGACTAACAGATTTTTTTCTGTAATATCTGAATACAGAATACAGTCATGACCAAAAGTGTAGGCACCCTTGAATTTTTTCCAGAAAATGAAGAATTTCTCCCCGAAAATTATTACAATTACACATCTTTAGTCATAGGCACATTTATTTCCTTAGGGTACCTTTACACGTGGCTACATTTCTAGGGTGGCTACAGGTAACTTACTGGTTGCAGTGAAATCATGGAGACAAGGTTCTATCTTGTTGCTGTGTACAAATGGAATAATCTCTCCATGATTTCACTGCAACCAGTAAGTTACCTGTAGCCACCCTAGAAATGTAGCCACGTGTAAAGGTACCCTTAGGGTCCCTTTACACGCCGCCACTGGAAGGTAGCAACTGCCAGGCACTGGGGATATTTGTGCCTGTTGCCATGAAATTGCTACGAAATGGCGGTGTGTAAATCGGGCAGTTCCTCCCGGTGTCCAGCAGTTGCTTCGAATACCTGTTGCTGAGCCGTGCTTAAAAACCCAAGGCAACACAAAGGCACAATTGGTAAGGTACTGGCGTCTAAACGGGGCACAGGCATGGTATTTGCGTGGACTACTGAATTCCCAGGGGCGTGACACAGCCTCATGGATACCGCGCCCCATCAGCGATCATTGGTGGGGACTCCTGCGTTACGATTGGCTGTCCCTTCACAGGCCACCATCTTGGATGAGCTGTCACTTCAGCACTAGACGCATAAGACACGTCTGAACGATCCAATACATCAGTGCAATTACGCGCCCACCCAATTGCGCTGCCAAATGTATTGTGCTGTTTCGACCGATATACTGTGCACATTCTCATACCAAACACGAGGGCACATGCCTGGCATACATAACACCCTGGAATGCGTGAATTTTGTGGGACGCTGAAGTGTTTATTTTGCGCCTCGCACTGCTTGCACGGCGACTTTGTTGTTTTGAATTTTTGTACGCACCGCAAGCGGCCGTTCTCACGTCATGACGCTTGTTTCACTTTCACTCTGCCTGCAAAGTGCCAGACCCTCCCTGCACATACCAGTAGAGTCATGGCCGCCACTCAGCGTGCTGCAGCGTGGGGTATGGCGGAGCTTTTGGTCCTCATAGACCATTGTGACTGCCACGACTACTGGGGCCACCATCACCACCGGCACCCACGGCTGCGCAATCGCAGCATCCTGATGCGGATTCAGCGGGCCCTGCTCCACAAACTGGGGGTGGAGAGGAGCCCCAAACAGATCCAGAAGAAGATCGTGGATCTGAAGCAGAAGTGCCCAGGCCGCATTGTGGACATCCGGGCCAGGATTGCCAGGCTGCGTGGTGAGTATGTTTTGTCACCAACACACACCAGCACATGTACATGTACCAAAATACACACCAATGTATAAAAACATATTAGAAGGAGAGCGTGGGGCACGGCGTTCCCGCTGCAATCTGGTGACATATATTGAGCCTACTATGGACGGGGTGCGTACACTTTGGACTGGTGGTGCAAGCTAAAACAATTCATTAAAGAGTTTAATCAGTAGACAAATGAGCGTCACTCACCAGTATGCGTCTTTCCTTTTGTTAAAGCCAGGTTACAGGCAGCATGGCAAGGGGAGGGAGTGTGGAGGACAGGTGACGCCACACTCCCTCCCCTTGCCATGCTGCCTGTAACCTGCATGTCAAAAAAGTGAAGACGCATGTTGGTGAGTGCCGCTCATTTTTCTACTGATTTAAAACACAAATGTATGCTCATTGGGCAACATCACAAAATGTGTATTGACCCAGCATCTGGATATGGCAACAATGTGCATTGCCTTGTTGATGACACACATACAGGAATATGGCCAAAACAGTCATGTGCTGCATAAATGGTGACGCCTACACTCAGCCTTAACCTCACTATATTTGGCCCAAAGATGAGTCCACAGTGTAAATGTGGCAAGGAAAATACAGTAGCATGTTCAACACACACATAACACACTGGCCCACAGATGGGGCCCCGGACACACGGGACAATATAGCCACACCATGATGTTATAAACTAAACAAACAATACTACCTGAACAATAGGTGTACACAGCCATGGGCCAAACACCAGTGGCTTCATGCCATTTATTAAATCAAACACACAAACACCTACCATGTGTAGTTGTGGTTGGCCACAAACAAACATATCTTGCCACTATAGTTGCCCTCCTGCCCCTAACCATACTGTGTCCTACCCACACTACATGCATACAACATGACCTTCTACCCTATCTGTCATGCTGGAACTACATAGGGCAACAATCTAAATGTTTGACACCAATGTTGTTAACCTTTCTCATGAAAGCTCTGTGATTGTGCTTTCCAATACAGATGAGGATGATTCCTCCTCAGAAGATGGGCCCCAGGCTCCACCCACAGGTGGCCCAGCTACACCACCGCCACAAGAGGCCGAAGCAACACCATAGCCACCTGGGAATCCACCATTCCCAGGGCCTGAGGAGGAGGTGCCCTCACCAGCAGGGCCAGAGCAGGAGGAGATGGCATCACCACCAGGCCCCGAGGAGGAAGAGATGGCATCACCACCAGGCCCCGAGGAGGAGGAGATGGCATCACCACCAGGCCCAGAGGCTGGTGCGCCTTCCAGCCCAGGCCCACTGAGCCCCATCGTCTGGCCACAGACCCCCAGTCCTGGAGTCACCACACCTCCCACTGTTTCCAGCTCAGTGGCGAGCCCAGGGGTGGCCATGTCCCCTGAGCCTGCTATTGAGCCAGCCTTTGTTGACTATGGTGGTAAGTGTGTATTTTTGTGGCCTACGCCGTACACACTGTACTCAGTGTTGTGTTTTTGTCCCATCAGTATTTTGTCACTGTTTAATTTAAATTATGTTCACATATTTGTGTGCAGATGGAGAATGTGCCGGGTCTGCTGGCTGGAGTTTGAGCCCATCCCCATCACCCCTGATAGTCACGATGAGGTGGAGGCAGAGGGTAAGGAGCATTATTTTGTGTGAGCTCACTAACCACCCCCAGCTACTGTTGAAAACTAAAGTGTTTTTTATTCCCAATACAGGTGTTCCGTCCATGGAGGATGTCATCCGTGCCCACCATAAGGTGGTCGAAACATTGAGCAGGGCACACCAACGCGGCCTGCAACAACTGGCCCGGTTGGGTGCCATGCTTGCTGCCCTCCAGCAAGCACATGGCGGCCTGCCCTAAGCCCGATGCGGCCAGCCTCATTAATGGGCAAACCTGCCCCTAAAAACTGTAGTCCATGTTGGACTTTCAATCATCCCTGTTGCCCTGTTGGCATTTGTGTTTTTTTGTTAGGCCCCGTTGGCCTCTTTTCTTACAGTGTCCCACATTGGGACCGTGGGGAGTGTGTTGTGGCTACTCCTAGACCAAACAAGCATTGTGTCATTTTTGGCCACTGTGTGGCACACATGTCGGTTCTGATTAAATGATTTGCAGCACATATCTGTGTGGTCCTTGATGGCAACACACACATGTTGGGCTCACACTCAGCAAATTGGGCTAACAGTGTGAGACATATTTGTAGACCTCTTTGATGTCGGAATATATGTTTGTCTTGCTAAATTTACCTGGATCGGGGCAGAGCCCGTACTTACGTAGCGCTCACTGACTTACAAATCAGGCATGAATAATAATATTCTTTATAGCAAGATTAAATTTAATTGTTTACAAAGTAGCACATGAATTGTCATCAATTAAATACAGGCTTAACATAAAGTATACCAATTATACCTAGACTTAATTATAGCGAATAAGTGTCAATAGTTTACCGTGTATTGTAGCTGCTTCACCTTCGTCATTGGGGAGGTCACGATCAGCGAGAAGGGACCACAGCTTGCTTCACAGAGACGTCCGTCCATGTTGGCCTCTGGAAAGGTTTTCCTCCCCCCCACTGACTGTGACTTCCTTCAATTTATACTTTTCTGATCACGCGCTGATGGCATGATCCAGCCATGACCATCAGCCACAAGACATTCACTTCCTCCTGTGAATGGCTGTGCAATACCCCCATCTGTTTCCCTGTGACAGGATGTGGTTTCCTGTCCCAGGATGTGTATGTCTCAAGAATTTCAGCTCAGCTCATGATTTCATCATAACAGCATAATGTCAATAAGAATTGACCCTTTCCTATTTCAACAGAGTACTGATCATTTATTGAATGAATGATGAGGCCTGTAGTCACAATATTCTAATTATGATTACCTGATCTATACCTATTCTATGCACATCCACACGCCATTCTTATCACATTGGTATCACAATGTTACAAATCCCCATCGTGTACCAGCACTCCCGCCATTGGCCAGAATGTGTGTTTAATGTACCCTATATATGTTGCACACATTCATACACCCATTTAACACACTGTTGTGAACTGTGAAAAAGACTTGGTTCATGGTCATTTTTTTTTTTTAATAAGTAAATATAAATCAAGCCACCAAAAACAAAACAACATAATCTGGCCAGGCAAATTGCCCATCAATGTGGGCTTAAACTGCTCAAAATAACATAACAAAATTAAAAAAAAAAAAAGGAGCCAGTCCATAAGGGCAACATAGTGCATTGGCTAGTAGTGTCCACTCTCATCATCATCCTCTGGTTGATGCAACAATGGCTCCTCTCCCACCCTCTCATGGTAGACCCACCCTGCCTGAGAGGGTGCTGCTCTTCTTGCACTTCGTCTTGGGGGAGGTGGAGTATCCGGACGTGGGAGCCTCCTCAACCTGCGTTGGGCGGGCACAGTGTGCCAAGGGGTGGTCTTCGGAGGGGCGGGGATCATGCACCCCCATCACAGGGACCCATCTACGCCCGCCTCCAGGACACGATAGATGGCCTGCTCAGCGATGTCTCTCTGCTCTGGCTCCATCCGGGCGAGCATGTCGCTGGTGACTTGGCCAAAACCAGAGGTGGCCGTTCGCTCCTCATCCAAAAGGACCCTTTTGGCCCAGGTACCCAGCTCGGTATTAGGTGGGGCCAGTGGTCTTCGTCTTCGAATGCCCGAGCTGGGCCCTGGGCCCGGCCCACCACCACTGGTCCGGCCACTGGCTCTCCAGCTGATGTTGTAGGGAGAGCCTCACCAGCTTGTTGCTCGTCCTCACTGGAGCCAGGCAGTTGAGGGGCCTGCAAAAAAAAGGAGAGAAAAAAACAATAAATACCACAAAGCAGTATCATTGATGTCAAGTGCTTAAAGCCCCACCCCATCAAGTCCACCACACAAGACACAAGGTCCCAACGGTCCCAAGACAAAAAACAAGATCAAGGTTCTAATGGCTAACAAATGCAAGACTGACGTATACTCACCTGCGCCCGCAAACAGTCTAGAATACAAAAACCTATTTTATCAAAAAAAGGAAACAAAAAAAAGGGTATGTGACCACAGGAGCTTTAAGCAGCCTTACCTTTCCAAAAATAAAATGTATGTTGAGAATGATTTAAACTACACTCCATGGGGCAAAGGCATGACACATGCCTGTGTTCCGTTGGTAATTTCTGTGCTATTGGCCAATTGAAAGGGCAAACAATGTGCATTGGATAATTTAAACCTCAAAACACAATATCCCCCTAGGTTGTTTAATGTGAAGGACAGTGAGATCCTCAGTTTTAGGTGTGTCACTAAATGTCTACAACTGCCCCTGAGGGCACATACCCCTTACCAAAAATAAATACAACCTAACAATTCAACATTAGCACCAATGGAGAAGTGTGGGTAGGAAATGCATGCAGCCAATCACACCTGTGCAGAAAACATGGTGGTCCCCCACCCCAACACAATTACCCACCTCCTGCAGCGGGGATGTTTCAGGGGCTGGGCCTACAGAGGATGCGGGCCGACGCAGGCTGCTCCGCGATCTCCTCGAGCTCTCTTGGCCCAGGGTGAAGGTGAGGAGGTCATAATACCACAATTGAGGTTTGGGTACCTCCTTACCTCCAGCCCCGGACCGTTGTTCGGTGTATGTCTTGTGAGCCCGCTGGAACGCGGAGCGCAGGCCTTTGATCTTAGTGTATATGGCACCTGCGTCCCATCTCTTGTGGGGCTGGAGGCGTTTCGCCAGCTCCACAAGAGGCTTGTAGGCCGCAGCCCACGCTGTCGCGTCATGGTATGTGGGCAGCGCCGTCTGCCACAGGCACTCGCGTTCCTGATACAGGGCAAGGAGTTGGGTCACGAGTTCCGAATACCCAGCAGCCATCTGTGAAAAATATACAAATATGACCAATTAGGGCCTACACAAGGCCTGCATACAACACACTATACTGAGTATATACATCCAGTCGTATTTGGAGGGATATAATTGGTGGATCATGTAGGTTTGCATGTGGGACACCCTTGGTGAAGGAGCCCTCAAGAAGCTATGGTTGTCAACAGGGGCGTAACTACAGTACAGTAGTTGCAGGGGTTGCGATTGCACCCAGGCACTGCAGGCTAGGAGGGCCCCAAAAGTCTTTTTGGCCTATAGAAAAATCCTAAGACTAATAAAGTTGTCCAATAATTGGGGGCCCCGTTGGAGCTTTGGCATCGGGCCACCTGGCCCTGAAGTTACGCCACTGGTTGCCATGTATGTAAGGATATGTTTGAGTCAAAAGGAAAAAAAAAGCAAAAGGGCCACGATCATTTAGGAAAAAAAGCAGAGACACTGCGGGACAACACCACTACAATGTATGGAATCCATACAAAACATGGCTACATAAGTAATTAACAATATGTAGTGCATATAGGTAGCATTGGTAATGACTATTATCAACACACTATATACATTAACACATGGCGCTCCCTGCTGTCTGACCAAGCGCATAAGTTGCATGTAGCGTACGCATCAGTGTTACCTAAAAAGCAGTAGCATGGGGGTGCAAAAGCATGTAAGTACACTTACTGTCGGACGAACAGAGAAATGATTCCTTGACACCACTAGCTCAATGCACATTCCCGTCTGGACTGGGGCTGGTCGACAAGACAGGAAATTTATACTGACCCACACCAATCAGCACACACCAATTCGGCACCTTACTAGGCAACACCTGTGAACACCCATATGCGGCTGCTGAGTAGGTGTCGTCAAAGCGCCGTGGTTGGTTTCAGCTCATTGAAAAGCAGCTCATGCTGGATGGTCGTCACGCTTGCTGCCTAAAGTCATTAAGTAAGTATTTGTGTGCAGACATCGTTGTAGCAGCGTCAAGAAGTGTGACGCCTGATTGCCTTTGTTAACGCAATAGTGTACTGTATGTGACGCACATGTGATGTCATTTTTGGTACTACAATAGAGTAGCACGCTGGTGTATTTTAACAAACATGTGTATGCCATACATTGCCATATTGTATTTTGAAAAGTGATGTGTTTGTTTCCATTTGCCATACAGGATCATGGCTGCAGGATTCTTGAGTTTTTTTTTCGTAAACATGGCTAATTTTGTGAAAATATCATACTGCTTGGGGGCAACACACACTGGGACCAACATGGCTAGGATCAGGCATGGATTGAGGCTTGGGGCAGCACAGAATGTGTAGATGTGGAGCTCCCCCCTTGCAAACACATGTGGCCCTGCATCACTACAGGATGAGTCATGTATAATCTTCTTCCTGTCATCTGGGATGACTCATCCTGAAAGGCTGTGGTACGTAGATACTTACACACTGTAGAAGTGTTAAGATATGGTAACCTACATTGTTTGTCTGACATGTATAGCCGTTCTTTGTGGTGACATATGTACCTTTTTAACACAGATATGGCCTGATGTGTTACTTTGTTCAATGCTACAAAGTGTAGAAGGATGGACGGGGCTGATCAGTAAGCAGGTTTCCTTTGTTTTCCGCCCACTTTTGGGTGATGGGCTTGCAATGGTAAAAAGGATGTGTGTGGTGCACATACGACTGATTAAATATGCTATTCTCTAGTAGCCATTCGAAGTATTGTGCGGCTTACTTTATATGCAAAGATGTGACCATATTGTTCTATGTAGTGATGATTTATGTTTATCATATACAGGTACTGATACACAAGATGCAGAATCATCGTGATCGACGTGTTATCGTGGCTCTTGCGTTGGTGGAAGAGCAACTGTGGATGGAGGATAGATATGAAAGGTTGATGTATCGCAGACGACGGCGTGTGTGGAGTCGGGATTGGCTTCGCCGCCGGGACACCCGGAGCCACATGCAGCTGTTGCGTGGGCTGGAGGATAACAATCCGCATGATTTCCAAAACTACCTCCATATGTCCGAGGACTCTTTCTCCTTCCTTTTGGAGCGCGTTGGGCCATAGATAGCCCATCAGGACACTGTCATGCGTCGATCTGTATCAGCTGAGAAGCGTTTGGCGATTACTTTGCGGTTCCTGGCTACAGGCCGGTCAAGGACCGACCTCACATACACGTTACGTGTTTCACTGTCCCTGCTGAGCCTCCTGATCCCTGAGACGAGTGAGGCCATCTGGAGTGCTCTGCTGCCATCCTACATGAAGTTGCCAGAAACACCCGCAGAATGGATGCAAGTAGCCCGAGGCTTTGAAAGCTGGTGGCACTTCCCAAACTGCGGTGGCGCTTTCGATGGTAAGCATGTGAGGATTACTAAACCCCCCAACTCGGGCTCTTTGTATTATAATTACAAAGGGTATTTTAGTATAGTCCTCATGGCCCTGGTGGCTGCAAACTATGAGTTCCTCTACATGGACGTTGGAATGAACGGGTGAATCTCAGATGGGGGGGTGTTCGCCCACTGCGACTTGGCACAAGAACTAAGGACAGGTGGGCTGAACTTGCCCTCAAATGAAGAGACGAGCCATCATCTCAACTTTGCGTTTGTGGGGGATGAAGCTTTCCCACTTCAGGCACACCTACTGCGGCCATATCCCCAGAGGACCCTTACTTCTGAGCGATGCATTTTCAATTACCGGCTATCCCGGGCCCACCGTGTGGTTGAAAATGCGTTCGGGATCATTTTGAATACATTCTGGGTTTTTCATACGCCTCTGCATATGAAACTGGAAGCTATTGACGCGGTAGTGCTGGCCTGCTGTGTGCTGCATAACTTCCTGTGTCGAAGGGATCGAGCATCATACACGCCGGCAAGTTTTGTAGATTCTGTGGACCCCACAACTGGGGAGGTCTGTCCAGGGGCTTGGCATGATGAAGACCATGGTGTGGCACCACTCCAACCGCTGAGCAGTGATCGCACTCAGCAGGAGGCCAGGAACAGTAGAGACGCATACTGCTCCTACTTTAATAGCCCTGGGGCAGTGGGCTGGCAGAATCAGCACGTGTAGTGGTGCTGGTGCTGGGAGGAGACCAAATGGTGGCCGTGGTGTTCACCGCAGGGTGCCTGCAGCATGGTGGTTTCTTGGTGTATTTTCTTGTATGCACAGGTTTTACTTAGTTAGTTTAGGTTTTATTTGTGTTATGTGGGTGGTGCACACTTGATCATTGTTTCAAAGTTTATTATGTTTTTGTGTTTCTGTTTTTCATTTCTGTTTACAATGTTACATGATGTTTTAATGTCCATTGTCTTTCCTTTCTGTATTTTATTTTTTGATTTCATGTGCCTAAAATTAATACATATATTTTTTTGGATCCAAATGACTGTGTGAGACTGATTACTTGGGGATGGAGGGCAGTGTGATCAAGGTTTGTGTTGTGCCCAGTGCTTTGACACCCTATGGCTGGGTAGGAGACACATTATGTGTTGGTGGCCATGAGCTATGTGAAGGTGTTAGGTCAACAGTGTATGTGAGAAATGTGTCTCCCAAACCATAGTGGTGTGGTGTAATCAGAGGGTCACCTGGACACAACACATTGATGCAGCACATGATATTGTGTGGCATGTGGGTTTAAGTAAGTAGTGCAGCACATGTGCAGACACACACATAATGTACATTTGGCATGTCAACTGCTCAAGGCCATTGACATATGTTGGCATATATGCTATATGCATTGTGGCTGTATTCACACATTTAGATCTAGACGCACACATAGCCAAACACTTAGTTATTTAAACGCACTGTGTGACTGTAAACCACTCCTGTGTGACGCCTGAGCGTTCTCCGCAGTGGATATCGGCACACTTTGCTACGTCACAAGCGCCTATTACGTGTGACAATCCAAACATTATTGCGTCACGTAATCGCCATCCGCCCTTCACGCCCTGACCAATCAGAACGCTATTGTGTTGGGCAATGGTTGTGGTTTGGGCGTGGCGTGACGGAGTGTGGCACGCCTATGTGTTGTACCTGCTGCCCAGGTCCGCCCATATTCCTTTGTGGATGGCGGCGTGTGTAGCAGCGAAGGTATTCCACAGAAAGTTATCCGCAGCACCTGTCGGCACGTCCGGGGAACACAGATACCTTCAGTGGACAACGCAATGGCGGCATGTATATGCGGCATCAGCGATCGGTATCCACCGTTAAAAATGTGCGCGTGCACGTGCGGTGGATACCTGCTGCTAGCCACAGTGGCGGCATGTAAAGGTACCTTTAATGTGTATTTGGACAACATAAAAACATGAAAAAAAGCAAATTGGACATAATTTCACACAAATCTCCAAAAATGAACTAGACAAAATTGTTGCCACTCTCAACTTAACATTTGGTTGCACACCCTTTGGCATAAATAACAGAAATCAATGACTTCTTATAACTATAAACAAGGTTCACAATGATCAAAGTGTCACGACTGTTGAAACGCGCCTGATTTTAAATGCACTATAAGCCTGTGACTGTCACTCAGGATTTACCTAATCGTGTGTCCTAGGATATAAAGATAGACTTTGAATTCAGGTGTTTTTATTGAAAATGGAATAAAAGTTATTTTTTATGGATATTACCCATGTTGGAATTTTGCTTTATCTACACACCACTTGAAGCATTGTAAGATCCACGTGGTAGGACTAGAGAGGAGGTGAGCTGATCATTGTTGCTTTCTCTTTTATCAATAAGGTTCTTACAACTATCAACTGGAATGTTAGACTACTATTTTTTTGGAAGCTACTCTAGGTTTCTCCCTTTTGAAGGATGCCTACTCCCAACAGAAATTTTAAGATCTATCCACAGATCTAGACTCAGTGATAGTGAGTCGTCCACTGCACTGGAGGTTGGGTCTTGGGACATAAAGACCCCGCACCCTGCCGGAGTTCCTGTGGTTGGGGCCTAAAGCTGCCTGGGCACATCTACAGAGCCGGCACTCTGGTCCTGGCGCAGCCACCCGTGTCCCGAGCAGTCAGGTCCACCTGGCTTCTTCAGTCTTTCCTCGGTCTCAGCCTGGGTCTCGGACTAGCCATCGATGGCATCGGGTGCCGGGCCCTGCTATTCTCATTTTGGTCTCTGTCACTGGTTAGTTGATGGGTGTCTGCTTAGGAGTTCGGTTCTCTCTCCTCCTCTTCTTCATCTCACTACCTTCTTCCTCAACCACTACTAACTTAGTGTTCCTGGGTTTTACTCCAGTTCCTCCACCCCTTTCCCGGGTTCTGTTCTACTTTCCACCCTCCACTTAGAAGTACTATCAATATGTACTGTTGAAACGCGTCGTGGCAGCACAAAGGGCCAATAAAGGTCTGTTTTAATCCAGTTCCTTGTATTAATTCACCCTAGTGCTCCATTAGCCGATAAATGTTGAAATGTTCTACCAATCTATTGTGGCGAGTGCAATCTTTGCTGCAATAATATGCTGGGGTAGTAGTGTGCGCACAGCTGACGCTAATAAGCTGAATAAACTTATCAAGAAGGCTAGTGCAGCGGTGGGTCTACAACTTAGGACTTTCGAGGAGGTATTAGAGGATAGAATTAATAAGAAATGCAAGGCTATAATGAGCAACAATACACACCCGCTCTCTGAACTGTTTGCGAAGCAGAAGAGCACATTCAGCAAGCGTCTAATCCAACTAATGTGTAAAAAGGAAAGATACAGAAAATCGTTTGTTCCGACAGCTGTGGGGATGTTTAACAAATGTATAAGTGTAAAGCGTCCCAAGACTACGTGAAGTTCTATGTGTATGGGGGGAATAGGTGAGATACATGTACCAGTCTACCCACATCTGCTGTCCATATAGACTTATTTTGTAAAGTGTGAAATGTTCTTGATCTTTGTTCTGCTGCTGTAATACTGTAATTTCCTCCGGGATCAATAAAGTTTATCTTATCTTATCTTATCTTAAATATCGTTTTCTCTGCATGCGTACCCAGAGTTAAGGCACCGAGTGCCAGAGGCAGTGGAAGAGCCACAAACATCTTTGAACCTCAACCATATTTGACTGTGTTCTTTTCTTTGCAGGTCTCGTTTCAATTTTGATATACAGTAGAATAATGTGCTTTACAAAAATCTCTATCATGGTCTCATTTGTCCACAAGATACTTTCCCAGAAGAATTTTTACTTGCTTACATTTTTAGCAAACTGCAGTCTAGCGTTTTTATGTCTCTGTGTCAGCAGTGGGATCCTCCTGGGTCACCTTCCATAACATTTAACTTAATTGAAATGTCGCTGGATATTTCATGCTAATACTGATGCACCCTGACCCTGCAGGACAGCTTGAATTTTTTTGGAACTTGATTGGGGCTGCTTATCCACCATCCAAAACATCCTGCATTGTAAACTTTCATCAATTTTTGTCTACTATATATGGCTAGGGAGATTAGCTACAGTTCCATGGGTTGTAAACTTCTTGATTATGTTGAACAAAGGAACTTCATAATCACTGGAGATGGACTTGTTATATTGAGATTGTTGATATTTTTCAACCATTCTGGTTCTCAAGTCCTTAGACAGATTTATTTTCTTTTTTCTGTTCTCCATGCTTAGTGTTGCCCCCCCAGGTACACAATGCAAAGATTGAGTCAACCTCTTCCCTTTTCAACTGGTTTCATTTATGATTTTCATATAGCCCACACTTGTTACTTGTCATAGGTGAGTTTCAACGACCATCAAATGCTGGAAACAAAGTTGTTTACCTAGAATTTTGGAGAGGTGCTAACAATTTTGTCTGGCCTATTTTGGGGGTTTTGTGTGAAATTCTGTGAAATTTGCCTTTTATCAGTTTTTTTTTATGTTGTCCAAGTACATACAAAGGTAATAATCATGTGTATAACAGAACATGTAATTGTAATAAGTTTCTGGGAGAAATACATTTTTTGGAACCATTTCAAAGATGCCATTGTAACAACTGCAACAGCAAATTCGACCACATTGTTATAGTAAACCAAACTTTTTTTTTTATAACTTCTCAACAAATAAAGTATTATTTAAGGCAAATATGGGCCACAACAGCCACAAACCATACAGTATATGTTATACAGCCTGGGAAATCTCAAGTACCAGCTTCACGGAAAAGGGAAATATTATAACAAGGTTATGCCACTCTCACCCCTCTCCAGTATTGGGCCTACCTGGGATTTTATCATGACTGTGGCACATGGTTCTCCCAATTATACAATCTTACACCCACCTCCCACAATACAATGAATTGTGGGTACCCTTTTCTCCCCTAATATCCCTTATCACAGCTAACAAATCAAACAACAACAATGTATATACAGTGCACTGTTTTCCTTATGCATATGCTCGAAGCAGGTGCCTTGAGTGGATATTCACACACTCCACCAACAATAAGCAATGCTGCAGAAATGAACTTGCTGTTTTAATGTCAGGCCACTAGGTTTAAAGGAACCTTTCCTGGGTCACAAAGTCCTATGAAACGTGTAGATGCAAATGTAGGTTAACAAACAGTCTCGATGAAGTCTTTACATGCTGAGCTTCTCTGCAGCCCTTGCAGTGAGGTGTCCATTGAAACGTTTCAAACCCTAACTACCTTTCCCTATCTGACCAGAACAGCTGTGACCGGACACACAGCCAGATTTACTCACAGGGGCTGATATCAACACTGTTTATCCTTAGTTTTGTGCTGATTCCAGCATCTCTGTGTCACTCTGGCAGAAACTAGATCCCTTCTCCTACTGTCACTTTCTTTCTCCACTTCCTGTGTCTTGTGCAGGGCATTGCAGCTTGGGTCTCCATGGTAATGACCACTCATATCTTGTTATCTGGTGACCTCTAGTGGCCAAGACTAAGTTAGGGCCCTTTCACATCAGCGTTTTTCGTAATTTGCGGCAGATGCGGTGAAAAAACCGCATCTGCCGCGTTTGCCGCATAACCGTTCCACTTGCGACGCGGTTGCAGTTTTTCCCATAGAAAGTATAGGGGGACTTGCGGCAGATGCGGCAAGTGCGGTTTTGCACTTGCGGCAGGTGCGGCAGCGAAAAAAAAACGCGGTCAGCCGCGGTTTTTTCCGCTGCCGCACCTGCCGCAAATGCAAATCCGCACTTGCCGCATCTGCCGCAAGTCCCCTATACTTTCTATGGGAAAAACCGCAACCGCGCCGCAAGTGGAACGGTTATGCGGCAAACGCGGCAGATGCGGTTTTTTCACCGCATCTGCCGCGAATTACGAAAAACGCTGATGTGAAAGGGCCCTTACTGTATCAGCAATACATTCACTTAGAGGACAAGAACAGTATTACACGTTAACACTTCAGATGTCAACCTGCTACACCAAGACCTTCGGGCATGACTGTAACTGTCTGTATGTAACTAAAAGAAGTCATGGTGGTCATCTGCTAGATGAAGAAGAGAAAATGAATGCCTTTTATTAGAGTCATCATTGGTAAGTCACTAGATTTACTTGAACTGTATACACATTTATATTCTACAGAGCAGAGCACCTGTGTAATGTTGGTATTAGTGGATTTTGATAATTATTGAGTTACCATTCTATACGATGATAAAATATGGGCATGTTGTTGACACATTGTCTTGGTTTGATGAGTTTTGTTTTTAACCAGTACAGCGAAAGTATTTTGTAACTCCATAACTATTATTTAGAAGCATTGCTTAAATAAATAATAACGTTGCTGCATTTATGGAGATATTGCTATAAAATTTTGTTTTCTATGAGGTACATATGTGTGATGTGGGGGAGGGCAGTTTCAAATTTTGCCTTGAGCCCATAAGACTTTAGTTATGCCACTGTTGAAGGCCTGTACAGTGCCTCTCTGCAATGGAGAAGGGGAGTATATGTTCTTCACTGCTTCTTACCTATTTGACAGTTAGATGAACAATCGGACACCAGGTGAGATGAGGCCAGCTTCTAGTTTTTTTTTCTTTTATGCTATGCGCTTTACAGCCTCCAGTTACTATTTCTATTGTAAAAAAATGTTATCTGTATAAGTTAGTTTATTATTTTTCAATAATCTTTACTTTTCATGTGCCTGAAATGTCAGTACTTTGAAAAACTAGCATTTGGTTCAATAGTTATTGTAAGTTATTTTCATCTTCTAATGATTAAATCGTCTCAAAAACAAATAATATAATTTTAGGGATATTATTCTTTTGTTTATAATATTTTTGTTTTGATATCTCCTTTTATTTTTTAAATTGTTTGGTTTATCGATGTATGTTAATTAGAGCAAGATGTGAACATTTAGTCTATTCAATTGAAGCAAAAACTTTGTAAATCCTACATAAATCCCCAAACTTTGTAACACCACTGTATATTGTTTCAAGACAAACAACAGATGTGTTGTGACAAGAGGGTCTAAATTTTCTTCTGATGTTGAGATGTTTAATTATGTAAAGTGACTATGGAAAGTGGCTGTGCTTTAAGCCCCCGTCACACATAATGAGATCGTTAGCGAGATTGTTGTAACATCACAGGTTTTGTGACCTAACAGCGATCTCGCTAACGATTTCGCTAGGTGTGACACTTAGCAGTGATCAGGCCCCTGCTGTGAGATTGCTGATTGTTACAAAGTGATCTGGGTAATTTTGTGGTCGTTGCGCTCCCGCTGGGAACGCTGCATCACTGTGTTTGAAACGGACAACGACCAACGATCTTAATACTATGCCCGAGAGTGACAATTTCCAACGACCTCTGTATCATTCCAGATCGTTGCTGAAGTCGCTGGTGAGATCTGACTGTTTGACATCTCACCAGCAACCCCAAAGTGATGTACCAGCGATCCCTACCAGGTCGTATCGTTGTCGGGATCGCTGGTGTATCGCTACATGTGACGGGACCTTAAGTATAAGAATTTATCTGTAGGTTGATCACAAGCATATGATCGAATTATATAAACACACCATCCATCCAATTCACTCAAAAGAAGAAATAGCTGGGCAACACAGGGTACCAACATGTAGTAGTGGGTGGGGCCCCACACTTGTGGTTTATTGGGTACACTTGCTCCCAGGTTGAACACTTAATAGTCAATCAGACATGGAATTCTGTTTAGAAAGTAATGAAACTGCGGCCCTCACTGGGAGAAGGTGGAAGTCTTCATTGTGGTTCATCTATTACATGTAGTACAGGAAGGAGAGGGAAGGAGTGGACGACGGTAAACCATTTCACACCGGGTGGTGCTTCCACGAGGGACCACCACCTGGCACAAAACAGTTTGCCATCATCCGCTCCTTCCCCTCTCCTTCCTGCACTACATGTAATCGTGAACCACAATAAAGAAGACTTCCACCTTCTTCCGGTGAGGGCCATGTTTTCCTTCCTTTTTAAGAGGATATCAAGCATCAATGCACACGTGCAATAGAAGTATTTGAATCAAGTTAACAGTTTATTTACAATTCCAAGGTGAAGCGACAGACTAACGTTTCGGCCAAGTTATTGGCCTTGTTCACAGAGTCGCCTATGTTGCTGAGGCTTGAGATATGGTAGTTCACACAGTAGGTATAAAGGGTAACCTTGTTTGAGAGGTTCCCCAGGGAAAGCTGTATTATATCTCAGCCTGCGGTAGTAGCTGGTCACCTGTATGGAGGTATGGTAGAGCAGAGCTCTTTAGATTGGTGGCGCAGTGTGGGCAGCTGACACAACTGTGCCCAAGCTAGTGGCCACTAGCTTGGACACAGTTGTGTCACCTGCCCACACTGCGCCACCAATCTAAAGAGCTCTGCTCTACCATACCTCCATACAGGTGACCAGCTACTACCGCAGGCTGAGATATAATACAGCTTTCCCTGGGGAACCTCTCAAACAAGGTTACCCTTTATACCTACTGTGTGAACTACCATATCTCAAGCCTCAGCAACATAGGCGACTCTGTGAACAAGGCCAATAACTTGGCCGAAACGTTAGTCTGTCGCTTCACCTTGGAATTGTAAATAAACTGTTAACTTGATTCAAATACTTCTATTGCACGTGTGCATTGATGCTTGATATCCTCTTGATTACAGGACCTCTGGCCCCTTTCAGTCGCACCGTGACCATCACTATAATTGAGTGCTAGCCTTCGAACTTCCTTTCCTTCCTTTTTAAACGGACAACCCACCCAACCGCTATGGACCTTATCTCCACATAGAAAATGTAAAAAGGATTCAGATAAATTATCTACTTCCAATGTTAGAAATGTACAATAAAATGAATTTCACCTGACAAAAATGCAAAACATCTGGCAAGCAAGCAGTATGACTAGTTTTGGTATTAAAATGTTGCTATATTTTGAAGATTGGGTAATTGGCTCTAGCCAGAATATAAGGAACAACTATTGTCCTTTAGCGTAATACTGTATAATAAGCTAAGTAATATTTTATGCTAACAAGAAAGAAGGAGGAGAAGAAAAAATAAAAAGACAGAGACACAATTTATACAAGACCAGCCGAAGGATCAGTTGATCCGAAACGTTGCCGTCGTCTGCACCTCCGACACCCCCTCCCCAGCACCCTGTATCCTAATGCTAATTAAAGTCGTCCATTGATGAACAACTACCACCGGGTGAGTGCCTCTTTCTTCATTTGCGAATATATTTTTCAAGCTGTTACAAGATTGTGCACCCCCGGTTCTGCTGCAGTTGACACTGCTTATACCGTGTCTTTGGATTTTAAGTGATCTGTGCCCCTTTTTCTGTCTTTCAAATACAATGTATACAATTTTGACAAGTGAATAATTCATTTTAAAGATCAGAGCAATAAAGAAAGTAATAAAGTGATGATCTGCTGTAAATAAGCAGATCACAGGAATTCTCTAGATGATAATAAAGAACTTTACAGATTAGAAACCTATTGGAGTTTTCCAATATTTATTTCTGAATAAACAGCTGTTAGTAGAAAATCCTCCTTTTCTTGGAATTCCTTCTTGACTTAATAAATAACTTTATTCAGAGTGAAGAGCAAAATAGAAATGACTCATTTGGAAATAATCCCTAATTGAGCTAGTTACATAACTTCTTATAGGGCTCTAATATGAAACTCTTCATAATAAACACCTTTCTAATATTGTGTAGGTTACTCTCTAGAACTAAAAGAGCTTTGACCCATTAAAACATGGCTTCCACAATAGCTTTCCTGTGATTTTGGATATCAAGATATTAAACTCACCAAAAAATTGCCAGGTAAATACCCATTGCACTTAGCAGCAGCTGCCAGCTCCTCTGAGAGACAACACAGGTGACACCTCCCTGACAGCATGTTCGGACGCTGGTGCCACAGCCGCCCCCACTGTGAGTTGCAGGTGATTGAGTATCAGCATACAGACACCTGTGTTGCCTCTCAGAGGAGCTGGCAGCTGCTGCTAAGTGCAATGGGTATTTACCTGGCAATTTTTTGTTGAGTTTATTCTCTGTTTTTATGTCCTTTTCGGTGAACCATACAGTATTAAACAGACATGTTGCAAAAGGCATGTGGTTAGGACTGGTAGCCTGAGGGCCCTTGACGGTGGGTTACCAGCTTACGTATTTTGGCCAAAATACCCACAAACACCTCATATTTTCATCTTTAGTCTTTTATTGCATTTTTTTTTATCTGCAGTTTGAGGCTGGGCCCTCTGGGGGGGGGTCTGTCATTTTGTGAGGCATGTAATCAGTGCGGAGCAGCCCGCCTGATCTAATAGAAGGGCGTGACCAATAGGCTGCTCTGACACTATGCCTTGCATGCACCGTGAGTGACAGAGCCCTATGGTAGCCTCGTATCTTTAGATGCCACCATTCACCTCCCTGACAGCATGGCCGGACGCTGGTTCCACAGCCGCCCCCACTGTGGGTTGCAGGTGATTGAGTATCGGCATACAGACACCTGTGTTGCCTCTCAGAGGAGCTGGCAGCTGCTACTAAGTGCAATGGGTATTTACCTGGCAATTTTTTGGTGAATTTATATCAAGATATTACCATAAATTTATGTGGACGTGAATTCTACTCAGACGTTACAAAAATCTGTATTTACCAAATTACCTATTCATTTCCATTTGCTTCTGCATGGATTCAGCAAAATGATGGTCACTTGCTGCTATTTTCGTGAACTCTAAAAGACATTCAGAACTTTAAAAAAAATTAAATCTTAGTACTCAAACTTACTACTTACATCTACAACCCCTTTGCTCATCACCATTACCCATTCAATCCCAATCGCATCTCCTGATATCTACCGAGTGCTGAAATTCCATGGCCTCTTACATTGATCCACGACTTTCAGCTCTGATGAGGCCCAGAACAATTTTCTACGTGTGTGCCGATTCACGGTGCATATTGTGATGTCATTGTAACCTTTTGCACACTTGCACCGAACCATCCAGGGCCTTATCCAAGACAGAAGTCCTGGTTCGGTGTACAAGGACCTGGAATTTAAGCACAAATCGCAAAGATCAGAGGTTTTGATGACAACTGGACCGTAATGAGGGAAGGAGCCAAAGAAGTGAGTAAGCTGAGTGTATTTTTCTTTTACGCTTTACATTTCATGATTATTCTTTTTTAGGGTCTAGTGAGACTCCAGAGCATGAGAAGAGACATCAAATTTGTGGAAAATAACTTCTTCGTAAATCTAATCTCCTGGGAAAATCTGCGTGAATAGGCAAATTCAAATGTTGCCTGGTCCGCTCATCTCTAGTCCACTATACTGTGAAGGGAGCTTTGATGGTTTGGACTTGTTTTTAAAGCATAAGACATGGATATTCTATCACATTGAAATGTGCAGAATTTGGAGGCCAAGTCAATTATTTTTCATATTCCTCAAACCATTACTAAAAAATTGCATTGTTGCAGGGAACATTACCCTACTGAAAGGGCAAGTGTCACTAGAAAATACTGAGGGCATGAAAAGGTTGTACTTGCAACAATGCTTAGGAAGATGGTATGTGTGAAAGTTAACTTTACACAAATATTAGGACCCAAGGCAGAACATTACCCATATAGTATCACATTGCCTCAACCAGCTTGTCTCCTTTCACTTTCTAATTAAGGCTGGTTTCACACTACTGTTTTTTTAATACAGGAGAATAAGGGTAAAACCTGCACCACCCTTGATTCAGCCAGTTATAAAACATGATGTCTCTAGATGCACCCGCACCGGTATTATCACTGATCCGTCTCATGTGTACCTTTTTTTAGCTGGATCTGGTGGAAAATGACTTTTCCCCTAGTGGGTGTGTCATTTAAACTGGGTTTTGCGCACGCTCAGTTAAGATACCCGGATCCAGCGTCCGCATCCACCGGGATCCAGGTTCTGCCGGATCCGAGTTCCATAGAGCACCATTGTAATTTAACGCACATTTCCCCAGATCTGCGTGTTCCCAGTTTTGAAACGAACACAAAAATGCGTTTTTGGTGTCAGTGAGAAAACCCATGGACCCCCCGGGTCAGGGGGATCTGTAAAGAACTGGGTGCATCTAGTTTCAGCTGGATTCCCATGGATACTGAAAAATGGTAGTATGAAACCAGCCTAAGACACTGCTTCAGCTGCTACAGAGTTTAGGGATGAAGTCCAGACTTTAGTTTAGTGTGCCTTTAAAACTTCAAGGACAAAGTTCCTCAGAGCAGTCTTCTACCTGTGCCAATCACAAACTTACATTTCTGCAGCACTCTAAGGAATTGCTCACACAAGTTGATAAATCAGACGAGTCCAATCCAATAAAAAAATCAATCAGATCAATGTTGTTCATTGAGATATTTTCTCAGCTGTATTTAGCATAAGATAAAAAATCACAATATGCTGCAATTTGACTCCAAAATGGCTACAGTGTGAGAAAAAAAGAACAGATAACATACAGACCATTAGTATGGCATCCAATTTGTACTGATACAGTTTCCAATCTTACAGCATTGTAATGTAATTGGTCCTGTTAAAGAAAATGGGTGCTCAGTAAACAGATTGCATACAGACAGCACACGGATGACAAGTGAGAAAAAATCGTCCCACTTTTCTGGATGAGAATAGGACCGATTTCTTATACGCCCATGTGACCTCATTGTAATGCTGTAACCAAACCGTGTCGAAGACGCCTGTTCTGGTTATAGATTTTCTCTTTTCAGGACCATTTCAGCTGAAACATATTGGTGCAACTGACAAGTTGGTTAGACCAGATTTTTTGCCCAGGGTCCCCTTCCACTACACTGCAATGCACATTGAAGTGAAACTCCAACCTATTAAAAATCTAAGTGCCACTTATTGAAAACATAAGAGTATTTTCTGCTGATTTTTTCCACCTTCTGTGACACAACAGAAAATAGAGAGTGCTGTGACCACAACTAGTCACTCACTAGTAGAATAAAGGGGAATTCTGGGGAGAGAAAAATGTTTGTACTTTCTGTGCCCTCCCACATGATGAAGCAGAGCTGGGCACTACAGTTCTAGGATCTATACATAACTTATAAATCAATCAAATCATATCTGCTCCTCAGCTCTCACCCCTCCCTCAGGGGACAATAGGTCACAAGCAGATTCAGCTTCATGCTGCTGCTGAAAGCAAGGGGGTGTGGTGGGGGCATGGATGATGGTGGATCCATGCTCATCCTACAGTCCAGCCCCTAATACTTATAGGCTGTGCAGTGAACAGGGGGCATGGTTGCTGGCCCCCTGCTCTCCCTTTATGACATCCCACTCTCTATATGCCTGCTGTATGTATTGCATGACTCTCCTGAGCTGAGTGACAGTGTGTATGTTTGTGCAGCTGTGACTGCTAGCTCAGGAGAGCACATCGATACATACAGAAGGTATATAGAGTGTGGGCTGACATGTAATGAGACCATCAGAGTCAGAAGCCAAATCCCTGCCACGTCCCCTGCCAAATTTGCTCTGTGACCTTTGTCCCATAAGGGAGGGGTGAGTATTGAGGAGCAGATATGATTTTATGGATTTATAAGCAATACAAACATCCTAGAACTGAAGTGGCCAGCTCAGTTTCATCATGTAAGAGAGCAGGGACAGTACAAAAATCCTCTCTCCTGGAGTTCCCCTTTAAAATGCATATTATAACTTATCATAGTAAAGATACAGGTGACCATCCACATAATAACCCTTTAAATGTTCTGTTTTTACACTTTTGTTTTTTCCTCACCTTCTTCCAAGTGACATAATTTATTAATTTTTACATCAATTTATTTGTGGAATAAGTTGTACTTTTGAATGACAGCATTAACATTACCATATGTTGTAATTAGAAATTGGAAAAAAGTGCAGTGAAATTTTAAAAAATTGCAATTATATAATAGTAAATTAAAAAAATCTATGTTCACTATACGTATAGTAAAACTGAACTGGCAGTATGATTTCCTAGGATAGTACAAGAACGTAGATATCAAATACTAAACATGTATAGCTTTCTTTCAATATAAGAAGTAAAAAAAAAATGAAGATGTTCATAAAAAATGTTTTCACTATTGACGTTATTTTCCGAGACTCATAAGGTTTTTAGTTTCCAGAGTCTCGAGCGAATTGATGGATTATTATTTGTGCCCTAAACTGACATTTTTATTGATACCATTTTTGGGTTGACGTGATTTTTCGATTGCCTCTTATTATATTTCATTGCAATGCTGTGGCGCTAAAAAAACCATTAATTTTGTCTTTACTGTTTGCTGATTGTATTAATATATTTTGATCATTCATACATTTCTAAATGCAATGATACCAAATATGTGTATGTTTTTTATTATTGTTTTATTTTCAATGGGCAAAGGGGAAGTGATTTGACCTTTTGTGTTTTTTTATTTTTTTTTATATTTTTTAAAACTTTTCTTTTTACTTTTTATTGTATTTACTAATTCTCTTAGGAAGGGGCTAAGTAACATGAGCAGCAGGTGGCTCAGTGTTTAGCACTGTTGCTTGCAGTGCTGGGTCCTGAGTTCGAATCTCACCGAGAACAAAATCTGCAAGAACTTTATATGTTCTCCATGTGTCTGTGTAGGTTTCCTCCCACACTCCAGATTGTGGGGGCAGTGATGTGAAAAGTGGTCTGGAAATAATGGTGCTATGTAAGTGTGTTAAAACAAAATAACAACATTACACTCCCAATTATAACTTGCAGGTGAATCAAGTGACCTAAACAACATTGTGATGGACATAACTGAAGTTACTGGACCATAACATAAAAGCAATGTAAGATCTTCAATGAAAGTCCTTGGCCAGAGCAGCCCCCTGCTACTTACAACATCAAGCCTACAACCTGCAATGATTCTCAGTCTACTGATCCGCCGCACAACCAGCTCTACTCTTTCTTAGTGTATCCTCACTGGAGATAAGCTATCACCCTAGAGTTCAATTCGATTCGATTCGCCGAATATTCGTCGAACACTATTAAATGAGCTGCGTGGGGCACTTTCACTTCCGCAATGTATAAACATACATTGCGGAAGCGAAATGTAGTAAAAGAAATGGTTGAAAATAAAAAAGTCTCTATGCTCACCTGTCCGGCAATCCACCGATGTCTCCAGCACTTCCGTCCTGATGCCCGTAGGACCTTGCGGAAGTGAAAGTGAAAGTGACCCGCACAGCTCATATATTACGCGGAAAATGTGACAGTCGAAGCATTATTGAACATAACCTCGAACTGCCGAATTTGAAGCTAATTTGTCGAATGACTCGAACATCGCCCAAAACAGCTCGAATTTGAGATTGGCAAACAATTCGAATCGAACATCGCTCATCTCTAATCCTCACCAATCCCTTGTAGACTGAGCCCTCATGGGCAGGGTCTACTGTACTTATGTGTGCCTTGTATTGCTCATGTTTGTTGTCTTGTCTATGTATGCCCTTTTTCACATGTAAAGCACCATAGAATAAATGGTGCTATAATAATGAATAATAATAATTATAATTTAATTTTTTTCTTAAACAGACTGTCAAATTCATTTGATTTTTATATTTATGTTGCGGTGCCCTTTGCTTGTCTTCAGTATGACAGGAGCGTTTATAGTATTGGGCAGTTTATCTGTTTGTGTACTCAAGTTTGGTGATTGCTTTTAAAGAACACATTAGTGACAGCCTGAGAAAGTGAAGGCGATGTTCGGAATTACCCACAACTGTGCTAGCACACAGGACACAGTAAATTTAGCAAGAGAAATGTACTAAAAGCAAATTATATCTACATAATGTACTCATTACATATTTCACAAATTTCCCATCTATCGGATCATATATTCACATTTCATGTCAGTCTATAAATATTTTTCTCAATCAAACAAAATATGCAAAACAAGAGCCGCAGTAGAATGGATATTATGATATATTAGTGAAATAAATGCAAGAACCTATTGTACAGTAGACATACAGTGAAACTTATAAGAATGATGTATTCAAAAGAAAAAAGGTGCATACTATATATAAATATATAAATTCTTTTTATTTACATTAGGCTCATATCCAATACTTGAACATCTTATTCATACATGCTACTTACATATGTTCTTACACTTCGGAATTTCATGTACAGAAATGTTAAAAGAAAACAACTTTCCAGTTAGTCTCATACTGTTCAGCTTTTTTTTCTTCTCCTGTATGTTTTTAGTTGCTAACATGTGGCTTGGGACTTTTATGTACCATAGTATAATATCATCTCGATTTTGCCATCTAATAGGAACAATGTTAGAGGGCAGAGTTGAGAGAAACGTTTTATAGGACTAGCAGCCATGTCAGTATTCTGTGGCTATTTGACTATAGAACCTTCCTTCTACCTGCCAGCATCCACGATAGTTCTTCCGATTAGAAGGAATGGCACATTGATGATGTCACAACAAGACTACTACGGTAATTAGTATAGACACCAAGAATGCCGAAATGTAGAAAAAGATTTGTAGGACCATGGTCCAGAAGCCATGTCAGTAGTCAATATTGGGCCATAGCACTAAAAACTTCCTTCTACCTACCAGCATCCACAGTACTTCTTCTGATTAGTAAGAATAGCACAATGATAATGTCACAACAAGCCTACAAATCAGCATAGGCACCAGGAATGCTGAAATGTAGAAAAAGATTTGTAGGACCATGGTCCAGAAGCCATGTCAGTAGTCAATATTGGACCATAGCACTAAAAACTTCCTTCTACCTACCAGCATCCACAGTACTTCTTCTGATTAGTAAGAATAGCACAATGATAATGTCACAACAAGCCTACAAATCAGCGTAGGCACCAGGAATGCTGAAATATTGAAAAAGATTTGCAGGGCTCTGGTCCGATAGCCACGGACTAATGATGTGGCCATTGGACCAGAGCTCAGCAATTTGTTTTTGCTCTACTGTATTTTAGCAGTTATCACAATTTCTGTGTCAGGAATCGTGTTTAAGATGGCAGCCTATAAGTGTGCAGTCATCCAACCTACTCCTGCAGTCTTTCACTCTGTGGGCTCACTTGCTCCGCCCAAGAGGAGCATGTTGTGCTGTGTTTGCATTTCTCATAAGGAATGCTTGTATTCTGCATGTTTGTGCAGATTGTATAAAATATGCAGACTGTTTCAATCTGACTGCCTTATATAATCTATTTTTTTATAATCTAAAAATTTAAAAAAAAACACTTATGTCATGCAAAATGTCCAAAATCAGTAATGTAAATGTATGGGAGCTGGAGTTACTGCATTCAGAATCACTTGATCTACTCTTCCAGCCAATTCTATATACACAGTGCAGGGCAAACAATAACCAGTCACACCCAACCCCCCAAAAAACCATCGGAACATTTATGTAATACAATGAGGGATCATTGATTACTGCGACCACTGCTCATTCCTACCATAAAGACCATAGTTATAGATCAGAATGCACAATGTTGGATCACAGTTTCAACCATGCTGGGAGTGATGGGACAGTCAAAATTTCCATGCAGTTAATTTTTCCAATGAACTATGAGTAATTTACTTGAAGAATTATATATTTCATCAGTTTGCAACCAATCTGCACATATTCAGTTCATGCAATGACAGAATTGGGATTAAATGATAAAAGTGGCACCTACAGCAGCGGAGATGACACCTGCCAAGAGATGAAATTGACAAGCACACAGTTAAGCTATTTTACATGACTCTATGGTACGTTTATACGTATTGAAAATGCTGACAGATTTTCCGATTTGCAGATTAGAAAGTTTCAGTTGGGCAAACTAGATGAGTTTTTAACAAATCTCATCCACTCGCTATAGGAAAAATCTGAAAGAAATATAAATGTAGAGCACATAATAAATCCACAGCAGGCCGTATCTATCTGATGATTTTCACGCACAGGGGGAAATCTGGAGCAACTTTTCTTCTTTTACATAAATGCATGTGTATGGGACTGCAAATCATTTTTGCAAATGACATTTATTAAAAATGTCGAACTATTTGCCCTATATGTAGCCATTGTGCTACATTGTCTATTGCTGGCTGCCGAACAAGTCAAATAAGAATGTGTCTTTTTCTAAGCTCCTCAGTGAGTATACTGCATGACCACAGACCACATCAAAGTTAAATCTGCAGGGAAATAAAAAGCCTGTGAAAGCTAAATGGAGCAACATTTTTAATGAAACCCAGTTGCAAAAATTATTTTTAGCCTAAATACATGAATTTAAGAAATTATTGTTCCCAAAGGTGGTAAACCACTTTTATACAAATTTTATGGCAAATCTGTAATGGATTTTCTCCCTCTCATTTATGCTTTGTCACAACCTAGCCATACTGTAGATAACTGAAATGATGCCAGGATAGTGCAGTATATAGTAGTGCGTTTCATGGCCCCTTTATACATATCCCTCATTTATACCATTCCTGAGATTTGAAGGCTTTCATAGAGCTTGCCTGAAAGTATTGTCAATAACTAAAGATGTTCTGTTGTCCAAGTGATAGATAAAATAGATAGAATAAATCAATAGATCAAGTTTTAGATATTATTGTATAGGTTTACGCTACATGGGGGTCAATTTAATGTGTTATCTGTTGTTTTGGCCAATTGATAATGATCCAAAATAAAGGCCCTGTCACACATAACGAGATCGCTAACGAGATCGCTGTAACGTCACAGATTTTGTGATGAAACAGCGATCCCGCTATCGATGTCGTTCTATGCGACACGCACCAACGATCTGGCCCCTGCTGTGAGATCGTTGATCGTTACACACTGCTCTGGATTATCTCTACGTCATTGCGCTCCCACTGGGAGCCCTACATCGTTGTGTTTGACAGGGACAATGACCAATGATCTCAGTGCTACGCTATGGAGTGACTATTCCCAACGACCTCAGTATAATTCTGGATCGCTGGTGCGTTGTTTTTCACATTGCTGGTGAGATACCTGTTTGACATCTTACCAGCGAAGTAAAAACGACGCACCAGCGATCTCTGCGCATTGTTATCGGGATCGCTGGTGCGTCATTATGTGTGACTGGGCCTTAACTCTGCCCATTTCTCACCAAGGAAGATCGATTAGTGGTTCCATAATCTAAAAATAATGGGTTTTAGGTGTTAGCTATACATTTTAATATAGAACAAAGCCATATCATGCTAGTACATCGAAATCCCTTAAGGCCGCTTCACAAGCAAGGTTATCGTTAAGGATATCGTTGAAACGCCACTGATTTGTGAACGTTCTAACGATATAGTTTGTGCGTCCTTGCATGTAAACGAACGATGTAGGATGCAAAAATCGTTGGAACGTTCATCCAAAAAATGAGATCCAGACCTCCAATTAAGGATCTGTGAAGCAGCAACATCGTTCAGTGCGACACCTTTACACCTTTATGAACGACCTCATTCAAAATTCTCTTATTCCTGCCGCTTTAAAAGATCGTTCAGTCCTTGCTCTCCTATTTAACTGGTGCATTACCGAATGAAATATCGTTAACGATATCCTTGTGTGTGACAACGCACTAACGATGTCTGAACGATCACTGTCACGTGATCTTTCTAAGGATATAGTTAACGATATCCTAGCGTATGAAGTGGCCTTTAGGTTTATACTAAGTAGCCACTAATATCTATGTCACTTCCCAAAAAACTTTAATATCTGTATAAAAAATGCCTTTACCACAATTTTATTTTTGTATAAGACTCAATGCTGTGAAAATTTCATCCATGAACATGCCTGAATTAAAACGCTTTTAGAAAGCTTATTTGGAGATTAAATAAGATCCACCAGAAATCATAGGCATTCCATTTTTTGCAAATATGAGTATAACAGCAGCTCAACCCATGAATTTTTTTGCAGCTGTCCAGCAATTGAATAGCACTGATCATACTTTATTGGCAAAACTCCTTTAAAATGTAACTTCTGTTTAAAATTTTAGGTAATAATAATGTAAAACAAGTGATTATAATAAACTTTCAAATATACTTTATAAATGAAATCTGGAAGATAACCTTTCAAATATCTTCTAGAAGATGTATCCCACTAGGTTGTTTCTAAACCTGACATATGCTGGTTGTCAGGAAATCAGTATTCAGCTTAGCACACTGAATATGGCCTTATAAGGGTGGGGGCTGGGCCTATACAGTCTTCACAATCCTGCTGATCAGTGCATCTCCACTTTACCTCAGGCTAAGGGACAGTGCTGAGCTCAGGCTGTCAGCATAAGCTCCTGTGACATTATCTATCTCATTTGTTCTGCTCCGTGTTATCAACTGATGGCCCCCACAGCGCTCCTGAGAGAAGACAGATCAGCAGAGATCAGAAGCGGTGTGGGGGCCATCAGTTGATAACGCGGAGAAAAGCAAATGTGACTGCAGAGGAGATAGATAAGACCACACAGGAGCTTGTGCTGAGAGCCTGTGGGCGTGCTACAGAGCAGGGAGACAGTGCGTGTCATGTAAGGGGCGGTAAAGCCGCTATGACGCAGATCGCGTCATATCCAGCTTTACCGCGTCAGTACACCTATTAGGTGTACAGTGAACACACCTCACGCATGCGCACTCGGCAGCGCGGGGTCGGCAGTACACCCTATTTCAAAATCTATTGATTAAAATGTACTATGTTCTTGGGACAACACATTTAGGTCACTCTGACATAAAAGTAAGATTAGTTGGTATTGTCAAATGATGCAGCAGTCCCATTCTCTCTTTCTATTTAATTACGTAGGAAGTAAGTCATGGAAGATCTCCAAGAACTAAAAAAAACTATACATTAAATCACTCATAACAGTTATCATTATTGACATTGCACATATGCAGCAACTTGTATATTGTGAACAGGATTGTGATTAGCCCACCATTCTCATTAATTCGGTTGTCCTCTAATAGCAGCATAAATGAGTGATGTCTCATAATAGGGTGTTGATTCCACTTGCGAGAGCGATGTGAGAGACTCGCGCGCATCTCACATCACATTGCCCATCATGGCTGCCCGCGCTCTCTAGAAATAGATGCAGCTTGAGACTTCTGTCTGGAAAGCCAGCGTCCATGCTCTCACAAGTGGAATCCCGGTCTAAGAGTTATATTTCATCAATGCATTAAATGTTAAAACACTAATGTAAAAGTGTCCAAATCCAACTTGTGCATTCACTCTCAATTGCTATTTGTACTAGTACTTTTCTTCTAGTTAAATAATAAATCCAGGATATGTTATCCATTACTCTCAATAAAAATGATTGGTTGTGATATTGTTGGTTATAACTAAAGTTGAGCGGACCAGGCAATTCACCTGTTCATGTAGATTTTCCTGGGATATTTGATTCACAGCTATTGTGAGAGCTCCAGGGATTTCAGCATGGGCTGCAGTGAGCTGAAGATGCGGAGATGACCGGACGGGTGACCAGGTTGGCTGGAGAGATGTGCGATAAGGTGATAAGGATTTCAGGCAAGGTGAGTATAAGGATTTTTTTTACATTTTGATGGCCTTTTAAGGATCAGAAAAATGGTGGCCAATGGCCTGGATCTGTGCAGAAGGGAATAACAAAAAAATCTGCATTTTGGCAAATGTGGATCTTTATAAAAGTCTAGTAAAATTCAATTCCATTTTAATTTGTTCACTTTTCTCAAGTTATAAGTCACTGAGTAGTTAGTGTTCATCAGATATAAGAGCTGCCATTAAAATGTCAGAACCATAGCACTCACCAAACATTTCTTAACAATTTGATCAATCAATTATATCCGTGGATGGAAGTTTATTACATAGAGTGGTCATTTTGTTTCTAAAGTGACATTCAAGGCCCATCCAAGTAGCTTATTGTATTATTTAAAATAGGGGCAATCAACATTACTGGTTACAATTAGTGACATATGGCTGTAAAAAGACTCTAAATATATTTTGGAAAATAATCCCAATACAAAAACCTAAATCCATCTACTGAAGATGTGTTCACAGCCTAGGTTTTTTATGACGATGGGATGTCTGGAAATTTAAACCTCCTTAAAAATTGCATAAGTCACTGTAGAATGCAAAAATATCAGTAAATGATTTATATTATCATTGTCAATGTTTTTACATTGTATCAAATTTTTTCATTGCTACCAGTAATTTCCAATTTTTAGAACTGAGAGCTCCCATTTACTATTTGATACTGTCTAGTGACCAGTGCTGGTGATATTTACCGGCGTCACCGCTTCCAATTTCTTCTAATATCAGCATTTATAAGGTGCAGAGGGGTTTCAGTATTTTAGAATTATGGCAGAGATTTGATACTGTTCAGCATCTTTCTACAACATTGCACCTCAAGGGAATTTAGTATTGGATGATTTATATTTGAGACCTCAAAGTTCAAAGTGGATAGAAGCCACTGTCCTCATAATTCCTGACAAATCTCTCACAAACCATTGCGAGGGATAAAGCGTTAATCACCTTTATACCTGAGATGTTATGAAGAGCTCTGTGCAATAACTCTAATCCTGTGTCGTCCATAACTGATAACTACCGTAGGATCTAATGTTTCACTGTATAACACCTCTTGGAACCCCATCTGTTATGTACAATGGAAGGGATTTGTGTTGGTTTTTGCCTTTCATACGCAAGTATATGGCACAGATTCACGTAAAAGTCTGCTTATTGCCAAGTCGCAGGATTTGTTTAATGAAAATATCCGCCTGTTCTTCATCACGTAGGAACTTGCCATACACATCTGAAAGCTTCCCCATTAATAGGAGCTGAAATTCTTCATTGCCCACTTCGATAGCAGCTGCAAGGGCTAAGGAGAGGTAAGTGACGGCATCTTCCGCATCCTGTAACAAGTAACACAGTTATATCAGGACAGCTGTTCTGCTCCTCTGTCCAAGAGGAAATATCATCACCTTTCAATGATCAGGAATAATGCACGCAGCACACGCAGACAAGTTCACGTGATGATATGTACTCACATTGAATTGGAATGTTTACCTAGTTATTACATTGTCTCAGCGTGTTATTTCCTTCACATCTACTGTAAATAATGATTCATTTCTGTATCATCCCTCCATAATATGCTAAACTAAACTGCTGGAAATAGCAGGCAGATTAGGATCAGATTAAGGGAGCTGCCATATTGTTACATTTCTGACTATAAAACCCCTTCGTAATGTACGGGTGCACCCCAATGAATTAGAATATCATTAAAAACTTTTTTTTTTCAGTAATTCAATACATAAAGTGAAACGCAAATATTATATAGAGTCATTACAAACAGAGTGATCTATTTCAAGTGTTTATTTCTGTTAATGGTGATGATTATGACTTACACCCAATGAAAACCCTAAGATCATTATCTTAGAAAATTAAAGTAGGGAGGATGAAGGGTTACAAACCATGCTGCCAGATTTCACAAGACAAAGGGGAATATAATATTGAGTAATTAGACAACGCATTTCAGGGCTCCCTTAAGCGCACTGAAACTTGGCAATATTACATTGATTTGTCCAGAGGAAGAAACCAGGGAGCCCTGAAATGCATTGACTAATAAATCAATATTCTACTCACCCTTTGATGTCTCAAGGCTATCTGGCAGAGCAGTTTTTAACCCTTCATCATCCCTACTCTATATGTACCACACTGGGAACTGCAGCAGCTGTGATATGCTTTTATAGTGTTTGGGACTCTCACAACCACACAAGGTGAAACCTCTAAGGCTACCTTCACATTTGCGTTCCCCTCCGCAGCGTTCTGCGGAGGGGATCCGCAATGTGACCGCAGCACTGCAAGCCCCTATCTTTATAATGGGAGCGCACGGTGCTGCGCATGACCGTGCGCACCCATTCACTGCCACATGTGATCTGTGCGAAGGCGGAAGCCTGTGCACAAATCACCCGGTCTCGTCCACACCACAAACGCGACATGTTGCATTTCTGGTGCGGACGAGACTGGGTGATTTGTGCGCAGGCACCCGCCTGCGCACAGATCACATATGGCAGTGAATGGGTGCACACGGTCATGCGCAGCACCGTGCGCTCCCATTATAAAGATAGGGGCTTGCGGTTCTCGGGTCACATTGCGGATCCCCTCCGCAGAACGCTGCGGAGGGGAACGCAAATGTGAAGGTAGCCTAATACCTATATAGGTAATATTTTATCTCTCAGACCCTTCATCCTTCCTACTTTAATTTTCTGGGGATAATGACCTTTGGGTTTTCATTGGCTGTAATCCATAATCATCAACATTTACAGAAATAAACACTTAAAATAGATCACTCTGTGTGTAATTGTAATGACCAGAGGTCCTATTAAGATCCAGTGAGTCACAGACTGAGACAGAGGCAGAAATAAACAGTAGTATTTTTACTGATATGGAGATCAAAGTATGGTTCAGTAAGGAATGTAAAAATCTCAAAATCCCCTTAAAATATTACCAATAACAGTTTAACACCCTCAGCGTTAGCCGACATCAATGCACCGATCTCAGAGTTCCCAGGGTATGTAAATCACACTCAGAACCAGGAGCAAATTTACCTACACGTTAGACTTATCAAGGATTTAACTTAACTAAAGGCTATGTACATCAACTGTGGGCGGTCTGATGGGACCTCTGAGGTGGCACACTGAGTATAACTTATCACAGCTAATAACAATACAATACACTATATCAATGCTGGCTATACACTTAGCACAGGGATACCCGGGTATCTCAAAACTATGGTACCATCAACCTCAAATGTAGCTTTACACCGGTGTATATTCCACGTGGGCTGCAGCAAGTCCAGAAAAAGAAAAAGAAAAGAAAAACCTTTGGCGCCAAAAAAACCGTATTGTAAAAAAAACAGCAAAATTTGGCCGCTTACCAGCCAATGCCAGATTCACATGTCCAGTACTTTAGTTCTGTAAGCTTGGGGTGCAATTTGTGGAGCACTCTTTTCCAGCGCTTGTCAGGACCTTGTCAGGATCCTCCCAAAGTGGATGGCACCGGACGCCGGCTCTCCTTTCGCAGTCACTCACGGCCTTCCTGGACGCCAATCACTCTCTCCATCAGGGGGAACATCTCCTCAGCCTCCTTGTCAGGATTCTCCCAATGTGGATGGCACTAGACGCCGGCTCTCCTTTCGCAGTCACTCATGGCCTTCCTGGACGCCAATCACTCGCTCCATCAGGGGGAACATCTCCTCAGCCTCTCCTCGGATGCTGGACACTTGCTCAGTTCAAGATAAAGTCTTTAGTCCACACAACAGGGCTTGCAAACAACTTTAAAGGCCCATATAGCTTGCACTGGCTCTGCTGTAATCCTTACACTAGGAATGGCCACCGCAGAGAGAGATCAACAACAACAGGAGCAACTGACAGAGCCGTCACCAAGGCAACCAGAGACCGTGCTTTCACTTTCCTAGACACAGAGCAGTCACCATGGCAACCAGAGACTGTGCTTTTCACTTTCCTGGGCCACTACAAAATGGCAGTCTGCTTGTTTTTAACAGCTTATTAGTTTACTCTCTTACATAATGACTCGATATAATATATGCATTTCACGTTATGTATTGAATTACTGAAATAAATTAACTTTTTGATGATATTCTAATTCATTGAGATGAACCTGTATTAGTGATTTTTTTATTGTTCTATATTGCCTTATCACTAAAAAGTTAAAACAACTAAATATTCTTCATTATTTTTTATATCTAGAAAGCACTTGAATTGACTGCAGACTGATGGGATCTGGAGCCTGATATCACCACCAGTTGTGCAATAGACCTCCTAGACTAAATTATGGGTTCAATAGAAAGCTTCAGCTATGACACTTATGATTGTATCTGTACCCCGATCTGTGTGCATTCTTGCTAACAGAGCTAAGCATTTCTCAGGGTTTTATTGTGTATTTGGTGGAGGTCTCAGGGCCCAGATCCATAATGATCCGTCAATTGAAGTGCTGACTAAATCTAAAAAAAATTAGGAATAAAGTTACGGTACCTTACTTTTTAATCATGGAAATTACCATTTTAATTATTGGTAGATAGGTATCAGCAAAAAAAGTCTATAGTTGAATGTAAAAGATGTGATTTTACTGCTTACAGTAAACATGAGTGTTATCACAAGTGAAATAAATTCCTTTATAACAGCCAACCATAATATAACTTTATAGAATTTTTCCCTTACCCCCCCCCATACCAAGCTTTCTTAAAGAATACCTGTCACTGCAGATGAGTTGATCACTTTACGCAACCCCAATCCATGGTTCAGGTCAGTGCTATCTGGTATTGGACAGGAACTGCATGAAGTTCTTTACTATCCAGGATCCTAGGCTTACATTTTGCCAGGCTGGTGCAACATCAACCGTGTGTCATACGCCACAAAGAAATGTCACGCCAGGCTGGCGAACCAAACACTCAAAAAATTTGCACAACTCTTGTCAATTACCAGAGAGCACTGATCTAGCCCGTGAACCAAGGTTGTGTAAAACAATTCACTCAATTCTATCTATCACCCATTACATGCTGCCAAACTTTAGACAGCATAAAATCTAGAAATTATATAATATTGCAGAAAACTATTTTTTTTTACTCAGAAATACTTCTGCAGCCTATCATGATTGACATGTTTCTTATCTGTTTGAACATAAAGTAATCTGTCAACTAAATGAAGCAGTGCAGGGAGAAGTCAGAGGGATCTGTCCAACTGACCCTAGTCCTGCTATTCAAGCTATTATAATAAGGAAGGGAGTCACTGGCCTAATTTGTGTTCTTACAGCCTTTGTTTTGTAATTTTATCATACTTTAAATATAAAATTTAGAAGATCATTTACCTTTCGTCTGTGTAGTGCAATATCCCCCAGCCGCCAATACACCTTCACATAGTATCCAGCCTCTGTGTGTTGTATCGGTGAAGAACATACAGACAGCGCCTTAAGATAACAGTACTCCGCAATCTCATAAATCTGCAAGGCGTAGTAAATTCCTGCCAGTCGGTGAAATGCAATCAGTTCATGTAATGGATCCCCTGGATGGAGGCACATATCAATTAGACAACAGGAAAGAGAAATTCTTTTGCTTTGTCAATTACATAATTATAAGTAAATGTGCTAATAAATAAGGACATCCATTCATTTCAAATGGAGATTCATTATATTTCTATAATAAAAAGTGTAATTATTTAAGTATATATAACTTCACAGGCTGTGCCATTTCCAGCATACTTGCAGTAAAGGGACAGAGCTTGGCTTATCGGGGACCTGGTCTAGCCTTACCGGCATTGCCTACTTGCAATATCAGGAATCGGCCACTTATTGGTTGTCACGTATCGGAGAATGGGCATGGCCTTGACTGGGTGGCATTGCCTGCTTGCAGTTTTATGGACTATCTGGTTTTCACCAGATAGACGCGCAAAATAGTTGTATATTTATTGTATATTATTTTAATATTTATATTTGTATTATTTATTCCTTGCAATGTGCCCAGTGCTAGTAGTCACATATGCCTAGTAACTCAGTCTCACCAATCCATCTCCTTTTGTACATGTAAAAGTTAAAAACTTTATATTACATTTTCCATGATCCAATAGCCTAAATTGAGGCTCCCACCTAGTCAGAATCGTACTCCACACTGATGAGGGGCAAAACCCCGAAACAGCTGTCTGTAGATTGATACCTAACTCTGGTAATTCCCTTGTCATATCTTAAACTCATAAAAAGTTGGATATTGACTGAAAGGGCCACTTAATATGGTGGTTATGGTGGTTTCCGCAAGGAGCCACCCCAGGGCTAGGTCCTTCCCTGGAGGGATAACTGGCTAGTTCCATGTTTGAGATTCCTAAACGAGGCTCCACGGACGCTATTTGCATATTCATAATTCCCAGGGGGCAATGCATCATGGATTTCACTGTGTTTGAGCGCTTTTGCTGGCTGCCCGCAGTGTTTTCCTTGACTGGTCTCCCTGAGATCAGTGAGTGCTTTGTACTAGAGCAGGTACAGGCACTCAGAATGGGAAGGGATACGGAATCAGGAACAGATCAACTGAGCTCTGAATCTGAAACAGGATCCAGGGACCAGACAACAAGCCAGCAGCCATGAAGCTGCTGGTTTCAGACCAATGACTGAGTGGTCCCAGCGGAATGCCTGAGTTCTGATTCTGTTCCTGATCCTGTTCCTAGTTCTTGGTTCAAACCCAATGCCTGATTCTTGATTCTGTTCCTGTGTCCCAGTATTAGCCTTTCCTGATTTTGTTCCTTTGTCCTGGTTACAGCCTGAGTTCATGTATCCATTCCTGTGTCCCGGGACCAGTCTGTGTTTCTGATACTCTTCCTGTGTCCCAGTTCCAGCCTGAGTTCCTGTATCCATTCCTGTATCCTGGTATCAGCCTGTGTTTCTGTAACTGTTCCTGTTTCCCAGTACTAGTTTGAGTTCTTTTTCCTGTGTTCTGTCACCAGGCTGTGTTCCTGTATCCATTTCTGTGTCCCAGTACCAGCATGTGTTCCTATGTTAGTTATCATTACTGTATTCCAGTATTGTATTCCTGCCTGTACCTGAATTCTTACCTGGTCCAGTCCAATTTGCACCTTTACCAGCTACAACCCTGCCAGTTGTCATTTCCTGTCCTGGCAGTCGTCCTATTCCATCCAGCTGGTTTCCATTTAGTGTCTGCTTCCGCGGATCCAGGGACTGCCTTGGAGTAGTACATGTTGTTTGCAGCCAGCCAAGTCCAATCTCACCATTAAAGGCTCTGGTGATTATCTTATTAGCCTTGGAAGCAGCTGCCTGACGCTGGTCACTAAAGTTAAGTTTACCATCCACCCATACTCTTGTCTTTTTCAGTGACAAGGTCAGTAATAAAAATTTAAATGAGAATAGGGCCCAATACTGACCCCTGTGGTTCACCTCTTTTAATTATAACCCATTCCGTGCGTGTTTTATTAAAACAATTCTTTATTTTCCATCACTGAGCCAGTTGTTAACCCAGAGACCCATGGTTTCTCCTAGTCCCATTATCCTCTCTTTTGTTGTAATTGCCGTCATCCTGGCCTATTTCATGTGGATGATGCACCCTATATCAGCCACACAGTGTTGCCCAATTATGCTCCTGCCCAGGCATACTTTGCTCTCTCCTTGCTGAGGTCAGAGAGAAGTTCTGTAATGGATATGTGCCGGGTGATGCCAAAGAGCGGAGATGACCTGGAAGTAAAGCCAGAGCATGTGCATTAGAGTACAGCAAAATGAAGTAAACCGGCATAGGAGTTCATCTGTGGGACATTGTGTGGATGACATCACCCACATGAAGAATGGTAGGAGGATGGTGATTGCGACAAGAAAGGAGAAGCTGGAGCAAGGCCAGTGACATCTATCAGACTGGGTCACGCTGTATAGTGGGATTATAAAACAGATTTTTTTTGTGCTACCAGTTTATTTGAATACTTTAAAAGAAGTCTTTATAAGGTAGTAACTATAGCTTATATTGGGAAAACCAAGTGACACGTTCCCTTTAAATTACTCTAAGTAGAAAGATTTCAGAATACCTACCAACAAGTGTGCTAAGCCTGACAGCCATCGTAGCAAATTCCAGTGACGATTTATAATCTTTCTGATGTATTAGCAGCTGAGTAAGTTTGTGAAAAATTCGGAGCTGTGATCGAGTGTCTTCAAGTTTCTTTGCTAATGGCAAGGCACCATCCTGAAAATGAGGATATAAACTACAAATAAGCCTCTAATGTAAACTGCTTGTTTAATTTATACAGTTAACTTCAATTTAATTTTATCACAATACAGATAGTCTATTTTGTTAAGCAAACCTGTCATATGTAATACTCATTTGACCACAAGATTGCTATTTTATTTTTATTTTCAGTCTATGTGTATTACACTTGGCAAAGCACCAGTTTATGATCCAGACTTACTGTCTTTATAATGCATATTTTACTTTAATAATTACTCCTCTATGACATTTGGGACCTTTTAATGTTATTACTCAAGTTGATGGCAGGTTGTTGATGAAGGAAATATCATGGTCACTATTCAACTTTAAGCAATCCACTTGCACGGCCGCCAAATTAAAATTTCAATTGAATATAAGGGCATCAGTACAGTGAATAGCGTTATAAGTCTAAAAAGTATAATCATTTAAAAAAGCATATCATATCTGGTCATTTAGTGTGATGTATGGGAATACTTAAACATTTTCTGTTAATTTACCCCACTTTATCTTCAATAAGTGAAAACAAAGGAAATGAAGGGGCATGGTGGTTTCAGAGGATCCCGATTCATTAATGAATCAGGAGTGTCTGTCAAGTGGAAAGTTGCCTTGCCACAAATCAATCAGTCAATGGACTGGAGTAAGATTTCAGGCATAAGGAACACCACAGGTTGTCATGAATGAGATGAGCTTTGGCATCACACTCTGCTTGTGCTGTTGAAACACCCAATCTCTACCTATTTTGGCAGAGCAGGGAGAAACAAGCGTGAAAAACGCCAAAAGTTGCACAGGTCTCAACTAAAACAAAATGTTGTTACTTCTCAAAGCTTCTTACAATAGTTTTCTGGCATAAGAGTTTTGATAATTCAGAGGCAAAATGTAAAGGTTTAATTCTCAATGATCAGATAATTTTCAGTCCAGGTATAGAAAACAACAAGACGGCACTCACCGATTGTTCACAGGTGCTTTCTTTATTGCAGAGGTGCAGGGAGGGGGTGCATGAAGGTACAGACGACAGGTCCTGTTTCGTGGTTTGCCCGCTTCTACAGGTCTCTGTAGAAGCGGACAAAACTGCGAAACAGGACCTGTCGTCTGTACCTTCATGCACCCACTCCCCGCACCTCTGCAATAAAGAAAGCACCTGTGAACAATCGGTGAGTGCCGCCTTGTTGTTTTCTATACCTGGACTGTATATGCTTGACCGGCTTATGTAGGCGCTGCACCACCAGGTGGCTGGGGGAAAGACAGAGGTCTGTCTCTATGGAGCAATAGGAAGGACCATTAGCCCTGTTGGTGCCCGGTGCCCCTACTTTTCTTTACACGTGATTAGATAATTTTATATACCAAGGTATGTTTGGTAGCTTTCGTTGATGAAGTTATTATTCCATCCTATTATATTAATTGAGGTTCTGAACTAATCAAAGAGCTTAAATATTGTAAAGCTTGTCTGCTATGATCTGAACCATTTCTTCTGTTAGACCACATTTTGAGCATAAATTACAATATTTAGAGGAAATGTATAGAACATTTTCAGGATGCTGACAGATTAGAGAATAAATAATATACAGGATAGATATTGATAGCATTGTTCAGTTTCCACTGGGTGAATTATTCATAGTTTGAATTATAATCAGTCATTACCTTATAAAGAGGAAGAGCCTTCTCTCTCGTTTGTAGCCCATGGAAGAACACATCTCCGGCAGCTTCATACAGGTGCAGCGTAGCAGTAAAGTGCTCAGATTTCATGGAAGCTTGGATGCCAGCCTAGGAAAAATGTATATTATAGCGATCATTCATTAAACTTTCTTTCTGGAATAACTCAAAACTGTCTGGGGAATACATTTTTCTCCCAAAATACTAAGATTGGCTAAAAAAATAATGATAGAAGTCACACTTGCCTCATTTATCCAGTTCCAATCCCTACTGTGGCAGCAAAGATATCTGTCTCATCACAGATACATGGGAGTACTGCAGCCAACCACTGGTTGCAGCAGTGATCTGTTACAGCTGGGCAGCATTGAATCTAATGAGTGGGAGATCAGTGAGATTAAAGGGAACCTGTCACCTGGTTTTTCCCATATAAAGTACTTCCACCGCCAGTAAGCCCTTATATACAGAATTCTAGAATTCTTTATATAAGTCCCAAGCCAATCTGCATAACATAAAAAAGACCTTTTATTATACTCACCTACAGGGTGGTCCAGTCCGAAGGTTGGGGTCGCTGCTCTTGATCTGGTAACTCATCTCTTTCTCTTCTTGCTTCTTGACATAGGGCATGTAATCCACTAAGTGTCCTCCATTGTACTTCTGTGGATGGGCATTTCTCTCTGTCCTGCTGGAGAGCCACTCTTTTATGCCTGCACATTACAGTACTTTACTCTGCCCTCAGCAAGGCAGAGAAAAATTCATGTGTGCAGGGACACAATGGAGGACACTCTGTGCATAACATTGGATACGTCATTCACATGAAGCAAGAAAAGAGGAGGTGCCGATTTAAGAACAGCGACAACCATCAGACTGGACCGCCCCATAGGTAAGTATAACAAAAAGGTCTTTTTTATCCTATAGAGATCAGCTTGAGGATTATATACAGTTTTCTAGAATACTGTATATAAGGGCTTACTAGTGGTGTCCACACTTAATATGGGTAAACTGGCGACAGGTTCCTTTTAAGTATTGCTTCTTTTATATATTTAAAGAAATGTGAGCACTTACCAAACAACCTCTTTTAGAGTATAAGAGACAGGAAATATGTGCTAAATGTTTAAAGGGCAATAAAAAGCTCCTCTACCTTGCCAACTGTACTTAGATACATAGACAGGGGGTCAAACTAAATTTTTGACCTGTGTGAAGAAAAGCATAAGTAAGACTCCTAGTATTAACTACACACAAAAAATAATGTGCTGATTAGGTAATAGGGTCATTCCATGTCAAGTGAACCAATGATTATTACCTCTATATTTTTAATTCTTTTGAGATTTTGTTATTTGATAATAGCATGTCAGACAATGCAAAATGTGAAGAGAAAAATTTTTTAAAAAATTTATTTTTTTAAAAAATGATTTTCAAAGTTCGGAAAAAGTGTGAATTTCGCTGTTGCCTGCCTTTACGTTTCTTCTCATAACTAAGGCTAGGAATAAGATAGAGAGACAAAATAAACACCATTCTACTCAGAACTATACAAGCTTTCACCAGATATGTCACAAGAGGATCTTTGTTAATATTTTACCCATGTGATCGCAAGCGCAAAACTTTAAAACGTATTTCCGAAAAATCGGCGCGCTTTAAATATTTCAAAAACTGCCCATGTGTCTGCTTTGCTCTTAGCCATATCTGTACCAAATTTCAAGTTGGGATCGCAATGGGATCATATTTTAACATATTTTACTATTAATAGCGTCAATGGGTCATTCCATATCAAGTGATCTAAATATGAATATTTTTTTTTACCTGACGTCTTTAGATTTTTTTTTTTTTTTTCCTTTATGAAGTACTACTTTAGTTAATTACAAATTAAAAGTTTGGAATTTTTTTCTTCATCAGTTAATTTTTTACAGATTTTTAAAGTTTAAAAAAAGGGTGAATTTTGGCCTGGTACGACTTTAAATTTTTTTATCTCGGGCTAGAAATAAGATAGAGAAACAAAATAAACACCATTCTACTCAGAACTGTCCAGGCTTTCACCAGATATGTCACAAGAGTATATTTGTTAATTTTAATTTTTTACCTATGCGAATGCAAACGCAACATTTTGAAACGCATTTCCGAAAAAAACATTTTAATAAAAATTTTCCAAAACTGCCCATGTGTCTTTTATGCTCTTAGCCACATCTGTACCAAATTTCAAGTTGGGATCGTGATGGGATCATATTTTAAAATATTTAACTATGGTTAATCTCATTTTTATTAAATTTTGAAAAAACATATGAAAGACATACATTCAATCTTTTAACAAAATCTTGAGACATATAAAATATACAAAAAGAGAATTCACAAAGTTATTAGTAACTTTAAGATAAGCTGCAAATTTACTTTTGCGCTTATCTCTGGTGCAATATATACTACAATCTAAATATAATTCCAAACACTCAAGTATACAACCTTTCTCAGGGTTTTGAGATGTTCTGATGTCAAGGGGACAAGCAGCCCCAGCAGAATGATTTTTATTACTTGGCCCCTTCTAACAGGTTGACCACGTAAGTGGGTCATTACCCGTTGAGGCCTAGTTGGAATAGTCTATCGACTGGTGTACCGGAAAGGAAGGCCGAAATATTAATGATCTACTCACAGCTCAGAGTTTTCGATACCTGTCTAATGTTCACTAGAATTCTGAAGGTATAGGCGTAGAAAGGAAATACCTAGACTGAATGTATCAGATGGGAAGAAAAGAGAGATAGAAAAGAAGAGAGAGAGAGAAGAGAAACAAAAACCATTAGAAAAAGTTATACTGGGAAAGAAAAGCCACGTAAGAAAAAAAGAAAAAAGGTGGGGGGGGGGGGGGACGGGTGAGGTATGGGAAGGAGAAAGGGTACTCATCCCACTGGCTCCCCATCAGCCAGAGGTCGAGCCATATTATCTGTGCTGGAAAAGATACTCCTAAATTCTGCAGAGTCGTGAAAAAGAATCCATTCAACCCAAATCCCTAAGAATTTGTTCCGAGATCCCGACGCATCAGCTGCGAGCTCCTCCATTCGATATGTGTCCATCAATTCTTTGAACCAATCAAGTAGAGATGGAGCCCGGCTTGATTTCCAGAACCTCGGGATCACAACACGAGCAGCCGAGATGCAAAAGCGGAGAATATCCCTCTTCTGTAGCCCAATAGGACCTGGAAAAATGGATAACATTGCCGATTCTGGGCAGCATTCGGCTTGTTTACCTGTTATCCGGGCGTATGCATTGAAAACCTCAGACCAGAACCGCCGGATTTCCCCACAACTCCACCAAATGTGTATCATTGTACCCTTCTCTTCCCCACAGCGCCAGCAGGTATCAGGGGTTCCAGGGAACATGTTCCGGAGTGTCGTCGGGCACAAGTACCATCTAGTGAGCAGCTTATAGCTTCTTTCTTGTGCAGAACAAGCGCTAGCTAGTGAGTGAGTAAATATAAAGCATTTCTGCCAATTAGCTTCTGAAATGCTACACCCCAATTCCCTCTCCCAAGCACGTTGGAAGTAAAGGGTGCCCTGCTCTCTCATGGACCCTAAGGCCTGGTATAGAAATGATATTTTGCGCCTCGGTGGAGCCTCCAGTTGGAATAACCTCTCCAATACGTTGGGCGTCAATCTTACCCTGCAAGAGTGGTCAGCTGAATATAATTATGCTCTGTATTGGAGAAATTCGAATCACTTAAGAGGTCTCGTAGGTTCTTTGAGTTGTAGCTCTGCCATCGGGGGCAAACCACCACTGGACAGAGTCTGTCCTACTCGGGTGTCATCCACAATCCGCCAACATAAAAATCTCTGCCTGTCAAATCTGGGTGGGAAAGATGGGTTGGAAAAAAGGGGAGTCAAAGGGCTAAGTCTGTCGTTTAAGCTGAGGGTTTTCGTCACTAGGTGCCATACCTTCAAGGTGTTTCTGGTCATGTCTGTCAAAGGTACTAGGTCTGTGGAGTCTTTAGGGAAAATCCAAAGCAGGTGTTTCAGCGGAATCCCCAAACCCTCTTGCTCCACCCCTACCCATTTCTTGGAGGACGCATGATAATGCCAATCTAGAGGTCTAACAAGAGAGGAAGCCTCAAAGTACGCTCGTATGTTGGGTAGTCCAACCCCTCCTCTGGTCTCGGGCAAGGATAGGATATTCATTCGCAATCTGGACCTCTTGCCCCCCCAGACAAATCTAAGGATCATAGATTGCATTTTGGAGAGGAAACCTCTATCCAATAGAACAGGAACTGTCTGAAAAGTATATAAGAGTCGGGGCAAGACATCCATCTTGACTACGTTTATTCTCCCGAACCAGGATAGCTTTAATTGTCTATAGGAGGTAAATGCCGATTCCGCGTTAGTCAAAAGGGGTTGATAATTTAAATTGAATATTTGTTTAAGATCTTTTGGTATAAGGACTCCCAAGTACTTAATGGCTTCTACTTTCCATTTAAATGGGAACTGTTTAGATAGATGAGAAACCAATTCTCCAGGCAAAGAAATATTGAGTGCCTCGGTTTTGGAGCAATTCACTTTAAAGTTGCTCAATTGTCCGAACCGTTCAAACTCCATTAAGACCGAAGGGATGGAGACCAGGGGCTGGGAGATGTAAAGTAGCAGGTCATCTGCAAATAAGGCTAATTTGTGATGACTCTGTCCCAGCTTGACCCCATGGACGCATTCATTGGACCTAAGTGCAAAATATTTAACTAATATAGTGTCAATTCAAAAGTCACCAAGAACACAATCAGTCATTTTTTCACAATTGCCCGTCAATAGTTTGAATTTGATATAAAGAAACATAGTCTTGTAACATCTCAAATGAAAGCTGTTACCGTTCTGAGTAAAATGACGCCTCTCCCACTTCATTATCTTATTTCTAGCCTGAGATAAAAAAATTTAAAGTCGTACCAGGCCAAAATTCACCCTTTTTTTAAACTTTAAAAATCTGTAAAAAATTAACTGATGAAGAAAAAAATTCCAAACTTTTAATTTGTAATTAACTAAAGTAGTACTTCATAAAGGAAAAAAAAAAAAAATCTAAAGACGTCAGGTAAAAAAAATATTCATATTTAGATCACTTGATATGGAATGACCCATTGACGCTCTTACTAGTAAAATATGTTAAAATATGATCCCATTGCGATCCCAACTTGAAATTTGGTACAGATGTGGCTAAGAGCACAGCAGACACATGGGCAGTTTTTGAAATATTTAAAGCGCGCCGATTTTTCGGAAATGCGTTTTAAAGTTTTGCGCTTGCGATCACATGGGTAAAATATTAACAAATATCCTCTTGAGACATATCTGATGAAAGCCTGGACAGTTCTGAGTAGATTGGTGTTTATTTTGTTTCTCTATCTTATTTCTAGCCGAGATATGATAGAAAATGTAAAGCCATACCAAGCCAAAATTCGCACTTTTTTAAAACTTTAAAAATCTGTAAAAAATTAACAGATAAAGAAAAAAATTCAAAACTTTTTTTTTGTAATTAGATAAAGTTGTTCTTCAGATAGAAAAATTTTTTTAAAAATCTGAGGACGTCAGGGAAAAAAAATATTCATTTTTGGATCACTTGACATGGAATGACCCAATAGGAAATACACCAAACATATATGGAGAAATGTAACATCCCCCCTGTCATCACAATGTTCCAAAAATTGCATTTACATAAAAATGTTGCAACTTTTTACCCTTTTCGGCACACTCCTACAAAGTCGATGGAGCTTAGCACACTGCTGGCTGACAACGTTACTATCATAAATGCCAGAAAACTGAAAGATATTGCAATTGAAATCTATGTTGGTTCTTAACTGGAGTATATTTTCTTTTCTGGTGTACAGACAGTCCAAAAGTGGAGTTCCCCTGGAGTAAGTTTGGGGCATCTTACTTCAGCAGGCTGTTAGTTTCAGTTTGGTGTGTAATAAATTCCTTCCATAGTTTAAGAGTTAATTGTATTCATGAGAAGAGTGCTCATCTCACCTCATCTTAGATCTCTGAGTGCTAATCTGGCTGCTTGTATCTGTGTATACACTAGCCCATCAATCACTATGAGGAGGGTGGTGTGTGGGAGAGGGACGCCTCTCGTAAAGCCAAACTTCCTTTTAGTGTCATTTCGGAAAGCAGACCTGTTTCCTCACAATGTTTTCATTACACATGAGAGGATAGTGAGATCTGTTTAATTTTTTGGAGCACTCACTGTTAGATTCACATCTGCATTAAGTTTGTTATGTTTACCTACATTTAGGTATATAACATTACCCCAGGCAATGAAATATATACGGGACCCATGATGCAGAGCAACATTTACCCGGCAATACTGATGATAGATGCTAAATAATTGACCATACCTACTGCTTGTATGTGTTCTTAGGAGGCACATGCCAAGTTTCCATTGGGATTTCCTTAACTTATGTGTTTTGGGCTCTCTGAACTCTATTCTTCCCAAAACCTCCCCTCTACTATATAGTGATCACTTGATGCCCTCCTAATATGCTAGAGCTGTCACACAATATCAGCGAAAGAGAGACTATTTTAACTCTGCTATATTCCTCGTTGTATTAGGTTCTGTTCACACATAACTTTAATTTACGATGGACCCATATCTGTTGGGAGAGGTATCTGCAATCCTTGAAGGATTTCATTGAAGGGAGTGGTATAAAAGGGGACGGCAAGATTCCCTCAGGGTTACATTATTTTAAATTCCACAAATACCATGCAAACTCTTTTTATTCTTGTAGTCAAAGATAACATTTTATTAACATTAACAACATTATGAATGGATATTTCATTATTTTAGATTGTGATTTCCATTTATGTTAACACTTACATGCAGGTAAATCTCTACAAGTTCATATTCTTGCAGCAGGTAATAGAGTTTTCCAGCTTGAATCCACCTCTCAGCAGATTTCTCATGTTGTCCCAGGTCAATAGAAATCCTTAGACTTTGCTTTGTATAGTCCAGAGCTTTTCTTAGGGATCTACAAATAAATATGGTATTATTAATACATCGGTATTGAGAAAGCAAACAAGTGCAAATTGAAACCGTTCTTCATAACCACTAATGTAAGAAAGTTCAGCTGTATTTTGGGAGGAGACACAGATTAAATATTAGAAATAACTTTTTGAAAGTAAGGATGATCAATGAATGGAACAAGCTGCCACGAGAGTTCGTGAATAGTGATGGGCGAACCTGAATAGTAAAGTTCAGGGTCCGTACCGAACACCTAGTGTTCGGGCACAGACCCTGAATGTTGACTTCTCTGGGAAGTCCGTGTTAAAGTTCAGGTTTGGTTCAGCGGCATGGGAGCTGTAAAAAGAAAGAAAATAGTTATTAAAAGCAGCTCATACTTTTCGTGTCCAGGCGTCTTCTCGCTTGTACTTCTGGGGTCTCTCATTAACTTCCTGGGTATTCAGTGCTTAAGGATGGAACAGCCAATCACAGACACTGTGAATGGGCATCCGTGATTGACTGTTGGAATAATCTGGAAACAGCCCATACATCCTAGTATCTACCATGCTACAAATGTATGGGGTGTTATTGAGGTGCCCCACTGGTCTGGACGCCACAAGGGGTACTGCACCCAAGCCAGGGTGTGGTTCTCCAGTAGTCAGGAGATGGGGGATGATAGGTGTGGAATCCTCAACACACACACTTAGGACAAAGGGAGACCATGGGCAAACCCGGGGGGAGGGCCCAGTGGGACAAATGGGTCGAGAAGTGTGTGTGGGAAAAAAGGAGTAAGAGAGTTTGAGTTTGGAGTGGAACAGAGGAGTTTGACTTTCAGTTTGGAGGAGAGAACAGCTAAACTGCAGAGAAGGGGACTTGAGCTGTGCTATGTTTGTCCTTAGAAACCGAGAGGAAAGAACCCTAGGGGCACCAGCGGAGCTGAAGTGGCCCGTGCACCCGAATCCGGAGTTGCTGATACCAGCCGGAGGGGTTGTGGTCTAGAAACAGGGACCGGACCTGAACATGGCACAGAGATCCAAACCTGAACCATTGAACATTGTGGCATACTCCCACAGAAAGCAGCTGGACAAGGGTCCGGGGACAAGGTACCAGTTGCCCACTAATACCCGAGGCTGCTGGATCAGGGCTCTGCGTGCAGAGGTGCTAAAAGGAGTGCTGAGGAATAGGACCAGAAAGAGGCAGAAGACAGGCACACCACCGAGGATTTCATACTTGCTATTTCGATCTCCTAAAGACTACACAGGCTGGAGCTTTTCTGAGAGTGTAACATCCATGACCTGCTTTAACTTAAAGCTTGCTGTGAGTAAACCCAGGTACAGTATTGCAGAACTGTGTGAGACTGTGTTATTCCTGCGGCGACCGCCTGTGAGGACCATTGAACAAGGAAGTGAGGTCAAAGTTAATCACTGCCTGCTAGAGACTATCAAGTGCCTCCACTTGCTGTCCTGGGGACTCGCTCCACCGTGGGGAGCCAGTCTATTCCAGCTGCCCGTTCATCATCCGCAGAGGTTCTGCAGCAGCGGCGGCTCCTCATAGCCGCAAACCACGGGTGGCGTCACGAATAATCACCCCTTTAAACCACCCTTTCCCATATACTAGCCAAGAACTCTTTGACGCTGAACCCAGGGTCACTGAGCCGGGTCCTGACCCCTGTGACTCCCCAGAAGCACCAGAGCCCAGTTCCGAATACCAGTGGACCTTGGGCCCATTATCAGGTTACTCCAACAGATAATCACAGAAACCCATTCTCTGTGACAACATCTGTGATTGGCTGTTGTGCCCCTCTGCAGTGAATATCCAGGAAGTTAATGAGCGGCTCAGAAATATAAGCGGCAGGACGCTGGTAAGTATAACGCTTGTTTATTCACTATCTTCTTTCTTTTTACAGCTGCCCCACCCTATCTTATACCTTTAAAGCCTGAGTTCAGGATTCGGACTCAAGTTGGAGTCACGTCCGGACCTAAACTCGGACCTAAAAGTCCGGTTGGGTCTGCTTAATCCAAACGTTGACGGGTTTGCCCATCACTAGTGGTGAGTTCCCCTTTAAGAGGCTGGACAGACATCTGTCAGGAATGGTTTAGTGAAACCTGATTTGATGACCCAGGAGGTCCCTTTCAACTCTTCTATGATTCCTTATTATCATCCCTTATTATGTTCTGCTGTCTCATAATAAATGTAATGTTTAAAAAAAATTCCTTAATGCTCATCTTATCCCGCACCTTTCTGGCCCTTCCACTCCTCATCACATCTTCAGATCGCCACCGTTTGCACTGAGTTTTCCAACTTCTGGCTTTCATGGGGCTTTGTATATGCGAGAGCAAGGTCACATCACAGACCATGATGTAATGATGCTACAACCTTTCGAGCTTGTGCAGAATCCCCCCAGGCCTCATCAAAGTGAGAAGTCATGGCCAAAGTGAGAAGGGTTTCAGCAAAAGAGGCCGCAATCTGAAGATGAGTTGAAATGGTTGATGCTGAGGGGCCAGAGAGATGAACAGTAAGGTGACTATAAGAATTTTTTCATAATGTAATATTTTGATGGTCTTTTACAGTTCCGAAACAATGTACATTATTCAGCATATATTTTCATCGCAACAGTACTTACAATCACCCAGAACAAAATGAAGGTCCATCTAGACAGCACACACTTTCCCAGAGCTAGTACCTTATTAGAACCATATGTAACCTCCAGGCTAGGAAAGGGTACTTTTAAAACAAAAGCTTTCAGTTATTTTTCATATATCGCTGCTGAAAATGGATGTTATGAGTGAAAATCATTTCCTCTTTTTAACAACCTCGGAAAGTGATCTCGATTATTCAAAGTGAATTTCATAATCTAAATGTTATTCTACAAATTCAAAAGAAACAATTATCCAGATTCTACTTTATGTTAATGACTCTTTTACACCAGAGCGTTTTGAGCTGAATGTCAGTCGTCCTATCTATAACACCAGGTTTTGTAAGATCTGCTATCTGGATAAATGAGGATGATTTGTCTAGGGAGCCAACCGAAGAGCCCAGGATAAAACCAATAGGTTTTCCCTGACAGTTCAATCTTTTACAAAGGTTGAATTAGGGTAAAGAAAATGTAATGAATGATAGAAAATAATACTTCTTTTCAAAAATATTATTTTATAAATCTATCAGGGATATTTAATTCATTAAATGTATTTTGGGTGAAAATATTTTTACAATTGGATTTCGTTAAATACTTTGTTTTTTTTAGAGTCACTTTTTTCCATGTGCAATACTTTGTTTCCGGGCTGCAGAAGTCAACTGAAAATCCTTTAGTAAGCTGAATCTGACTAAAGCGGCCGTCACACGCTAAGATATCTCTTGCGATATTGTAAGCGATCACGTGCACGCGCAATCGCTTACAATATCGCTCACATCGCTGGTGAGATGTCACACAGACAGACTCACCAGCGATGTGGATCCGCGATCTCGCTGGTAACTATGGTACACATCGGGTAACTAGGCGCCGAGCGTCGCTTAGTTACCCGACGTGTACCATAGTTACCATCTCCCAGCATAGGCTCTGCCGCTGGGAGATCGTTCATCGTGGTGTCATACACCACGATGAAGCAGATCGCTAAATCGTAAATCGCTAGATCTGAGGTCCGGACCTCAGATCTCGATTTTGCGATTTGATCAGATCTCGCACGTCGCATCCTGCCGTCACACGCACAGACATCGCTTACGCGATGTTTAATCTGCCGCGTTCAAGCGATATCTTGCGCGATATCTGTGCGTGTGACGGCCGCTTAAGAATTTGTAAGTTTATGGACTGTGGTCAGAAGTTAGCAAAAATCAGTTAAAACAATGCAGAGAAGAGTTACAAACTGAAGTATAACGGCAGTTCGCTGAGCGACTATTAGTGAACTTATTCTGCAGCAAGCAACATTCAAGAAGACAAAGCACCTGTTAATGCTACATTTTTAATAAAACCTGAATTTATAATTGACTTTTATTCTAAAATACATTCACTTAAACAGAATCTGTCAGCAGGATTATGCTATGTAACATTAGAGCAGCATGATGTAAATCCTAATTCCAATGATGGATCACTTACAGGTCTAGCTTTGTATCACTACTTTCACTGATTATATAACATTACTAGATGCTATTGTGTGGCGCCCCTGCGTCCAGGAGGCCACAAAGGGAACTGCAGCCAGGCAGGTAGGACGACAGCTGCACAACAACACCCTCACTGCCCACACAACCCTCGTACAGTAGAGTGTAGCATCCAGCCCTGAGCTTAGAGACTCTAGGCAGGCAAGGGGTGGTGGATTTAGAGGAGTGGGTTGGGCACACATGTAGTCAGGTGACTGACAGTAGAAATAGTGAAGGGGGAGGAGGAAGGAGTCAGTAGGCCCAGGGTGCCGAGCAGACAAGACCAAGAGTAGGCCAGAGTGAGCCGAGCAGTAAAGACACAGATCAGCAGCAGGCTGAGGAGCACGGCACAGGCCAAGAGACAGCAGCAGGTCG
>JARQOC010000004.1:443033754-443115213 GCA_033576535.1 Allobates femoralis
AACATCAACCACATCAATTGTCCGTGCCTGAGACCTTGGTAAGAAAGCGTAAATACCCAGCCACGCACCCACAAACACAAATACTAAACTCCTACATTGCCAAATTGCTAGATGTGGAGATGTTGCTGTTCAGGCTTGAGAGAACACAGTCTTTCTGTGATCTCTTGGCTGCAGCTGCCCCATGATACAGTGTTCTAAGCCGCCACTGTTTTGCACAGTGTGCCGTTCCTGTGTTACACAAGCACATGTTAAAGAATCTGAACCGTGCTCTCATCAACACCATAACTGGGAAGGTCCACCTAACAACAGACATCTGGACATGTTGTTGTGGACAAGGATGATGCATTTCTGTCACGGCACACTGGCTGAACCTGGTGGAGGGTGGGACAAAGGTGCAAAGTGGAACATCACACATACTACCCACGCCAAGAATAGCGGGCCCAACTTCTGTCAGGGTTTCTGCCTCTTCATATTCCAGTTCCTCTCCCCCTCCTCCTGCTCCTTATCCTTCTGAGAATTACCTTCCCCATCACTGCCAAGCTGGGACCTGTGCAACAGCACATCGACAAAGCGGCAACATGCTCTGCTGAAGCTGATGTGTTTAGATCAGAAACTACACACTGCAGCAGAGCTGTGGCAAGCTTTGAAACAACAGACCAATCAGTGGCTCTCCCTGCTGCACCTCCAACCTAATCTGGTTGTCTGCTATAATGGGCGTAATCTGGTGGTGGCTTTAAAGGTCAGCAAGCTGGTACAAGTGCCATGAACTGTTCACATGCTGAACCTAGTTGTTCAGAAGTTTCTGAAAACATACCCTGACTTGCTGTACCTCCTTGAGAAGGTGTACCATATTGGCGCCCAATTCTGCCATTCTTCTACTGCTTTTGCTGTTATTACAGTGCTGCAAAAGTGCTTGAATTTGCCAAATCACCAACTCATTTGCGACCTGCCCACACAGTGGAACTCTACCTGTCATATGTTGGCAAGGCTTAGTGAGCAGCAGAGGACAGTAGCTGAATACCAACTTCAATTTGTCCATCAGATTGAGAGTCAGTCACTACACATAACAGCTGTCGAGTGAGTGTGGATCACAGACATTTGTGAGGTTCTTGAGAACTTTGACTACTGCACCAACCTCATGAGCGGTGATCAGGCTATTATCAGTGTAACTATCCCACTGTTGTGTCCCCTGACACAATCACCGCATAATCTCAAAGATGAAGCTTTGAGTGGCCAGCAAGTTGATATGGAGCCAGATTTCCAACTGGGTGATACCACCCAGCCCAGCTAATATTCTGAGGTAACATCGGGGGATGCAGAGGAAGATGAGGAGGATGAGGGGGATGAGGACTTGTTTTACTGTGCTAATGAGGGGACTTTCAATGCTACATAGGGGACACCCAACCCAAGCTTCATGTCTGTCCAGGCTGGATGGGCTGGAGAGGAGGAGGTGGAGGAGGAGAGTCAGCATGAGGAGAGGATTGGGTACAGGTCCTAGTGTTGGGTATACAGAAGATTTGCCTTTTGCCAGCTTGGCCCATATGTGACTGTCTGTGGCAAGACCCTAGCGTGATACACATTTTATCCAACAACCTATACTGGTTGGCCACCTTTCTCGATCCACGGTACAAGGAGAAATCTCATTCTCTCCTTTTGGAGTCACCAAACAGTTTTATAATGGAATCCTTCAAGAGGGTCGTTGTAGATCAGATGCTAAAAACATCACCCTCAGACAATGCTGGCGGCAGAGGTACCGCCTCTTTTCAACACCAAGGGATATTGGGGAGAGACATGAACACCAGGTCCAACAGAGGTGGGGTGAAAATGTGCAGAAATTGGGCAATTTTCAATAAACCAGCACAACACTAAGGGTTATCTGTGCCTATAACAATGCCAAGAAGGGAGAAGTTGCAGAGCAAGGTCAAGGGGTACTTAACTGACCATACGTGCGTCTTTCTGATGCTTCAGTTCCCTTAATTATTGGGTGTCCAAGCCGAACACTTGGCCCGACCTCTCCTTATATATGCCTTTGAGGTGATGACCTGCCTGGCTGCTATTGTGATGGCAGAGCGTGTACCTCTGAGTCAATCATAGCTGATAGACACACACGCCTCTGAACGGAAAAAGCAGATAGACTTACTTTGATTAAATTCAACAAAGACTGGATAGCTCCACAGTTTGTAATTCCTCTAGTTGACAGAAAGCCAACATAATTTCACCAAAAATGCCGATTTTTCATGCTACTGCTGGTAGCATCAACCCCTTCCCATAATATCCTGTTTCCTTTCTTTGTTAGCCATGACTCAGCCCATAGGGCAAATTTTAACAAACCATATGTACATAGTGCAGAGGACAAAGTACGACACTATTCCTACCCCAGCCTAAATACTATTTGTAATGGAGCCCCTTGGGATGGTGGATTCCTGTGTCATGCCTTCACTCAGCCCATAGGTCTAATTTTTATAAACTCTATGCACATAGAGCAGTGGACAAACTAGAACACTATTCCTACCCCAGCATAGCTACTATTCGTGATTAAAGGCATTTGGGATTGTGTCTTCATGCGTCAACCTTCACTTAGCCCACAGGGCTAATTTTTACAAACCCTTTGCACATTGTGCAGTGGATCAACTAGTCTAGGACACTATTCCTACTCCAGCCTAACTACTATTTGTGATTGCAGGCCCTTGGGATGTTGTCTTCCTGCGTTGACCTTCACTTAGCCCACGGGACTCATTTTTAAAAACCTTATGGACGTTGTGCAGTGGAGAAACTAGTCTACGACAGTATTCCTACTCCAGCCTAACTAAATACTATTTGTGATTGGAGGCCCTTGTCACAGGTTGTCCCACATTTTGACTAAGATAATGGATACATATTCAATAGAAATCTACAGTCAGTCACCCTATCTGGCAAAAAAAATTACTAAGTTGTGCTATAACATTGTGACTGAGATATTGAATACAAAGTAGTGATGGGCGAATCCTAAATTGCTCGGAATCGCTTGACTCTAGCGTGTCCGAGCACAGGACTCGCTACTCGTTGCGAGTCTAGCGAGTCCAATGTTAATGAATGGGGAAGCGAGTAATAGCGAGTAGTGTGAGATTTACAAATCGCAGATGTGTCTCGGAAGCTGCAGCCTGAAGCAATCCTAGTTTTGTCATTTATTTGCATTGGACTCGTTTACTTTGCAAGTAATCGCTGGGAAACTCGCACAGATAAGAGTCCTGTCTGCTCTGTGTGCTGGCTGCCGCAGCTCCAGGGTCCTAGAGCCCGCCTGCTGCCTGATGTAGCAGAGCTGAGATTGTTCTCAGTCTGCTCATTCCCTGTGCATAGACATCTATATCTATGCACAGGGATGAGCAGAGAGGACATTGCGTTTTGGACTGCGTCGGACGGAAGAGGATTTTTTTTAATTAAAGATGGAGTCCCTAATGGCTTTTTTTTTTATTTCTAATAAAAAATTTTCTCTGTGCTGTGTTTTTTTTAAAACAATTTAATAGAAATTCATGGCGGTCATGTCTAATATTGGCGTGACCGCCATAAATTTCGTGCTTAGGGCCAGCTGATAATACAAAGCTGGCCCTAACCTCTTTATTACCCAGTGTGCCACCGCCACCAGGGCCGCTGGAAGAGCGGGGTTCAGCGCCAGAGGATGGCGCTTCAATGAATGCGCCATCTTCTGGGGCGGCTGCAGGCTGCAATTTGCAGCGGGGGGTGCCCAGAAAGCTTGGGCATCCCTGCGCTGCGGATTCCAGCCCCCAGCTGCTTAGCTGTACCTGGCTAGACATAGAAATTGCGCGGATCCCCACGCATTTTTTTAAAATTATTTCATGAAATTCTGAGATTCTGACTCTGACTCTGAGACTCTGACTCTGAGACTCTGAGTCTGACTCTGAGACTCTGACTCTGAGACTCTGACTCTGACTCTGAGACTCTGACTCTGAGACTCTGACTCTGACTCTGAGACTCTGACTCTGAGACTCTGACTCTGAGACTCTGACTCTGAGACTCTGACTCTGACTCTGAGACTCTGACTCTGAGACTCTGACTCTGAGACTCTGAGTCTGACTCTGAGACTCTGACTCTGAGACTCTGACTCTGAGACTCTGACTCTGAGACTCTGACTCTGAGATACTGACTCTGAGACTCTGACTCTGAGACTCTGACTCTGAGACTCTGAGACTCTGACTCTGAGACTCAGACTTTGACTCTGACTCTGAGACTCTGACTCTGAGACTCTGACTCTGAGACTCTGACTCTGAGACTCTGACTCTGAGACTCTGAGACTCTGAGTCTGACTCTGAGACTCTGACTCTGACTCTGAGACTCAGACTCTGACTCTGAGACTCTGACTCTGAGACTCTGACTCTGAGACTCTGACTCTGAGACTCTGAGACTCTGAGTCTGACTCTGAGACTCTGACTCTGACTCTGAGACTCTGACTCTGAGACTCTGAGACTCTGACTCTGAGACTCTGACTCTGAGACTCTGACTCTGACTCTGAGACTCTGACTCTGAGACTTTGACTCTGAGACTCTGAGACTCTGACTCTGAGACTCTGACTCTGAGACTCTGACTCTGAGACTCTGACTCTGAGACTCTGAGATTCTGAGACTCTGACTCTGACTCTGAGACTCTGACTCTGACTCTGAGATTCTGACTCTGAGACTCTGACTCTGAGACTCTGAGATTCTGAGACTCTGACTCTGACTCTGAGACTCTGACTCTGACTCTGAGATTCTGACTCTGAGACTCTGAGACTCTGACTCTGAGACTCTGACTCTGAGACTCTGACTCTGAGACTCTGACTCTGAGACTCTGAGTCTGAGACTCTGAGACTCTGACTCTGAGACTCTGACTCTGAGACTCTGAAATTCATGAAATAATTAAAAAAAAATGCGTGGGGCTCCGCGCAATTTCTATGTCTAGCCAGGTACAGCTAAGCAGCTGGGGGCTGGAATCTGCAGCACAGGGATGCCCAAGCTTTCTGGGCACCCCCCGCTGCAAATTGCAGCCCGCAGCCGCCCCAGAAGATGGCGCAGTCATTGAAGCGCCATCCTCTGGCGCTGAACCCCGCTCTTCCAGCGGCCCTGGTGGCGGTGGCATGCTGGGTAATAAAGGGGTTAATACCAGCTTTGTTATACAAGCTGGTATTAAGCCCGAGATTCTTAATGTCAGGCCACGTTTGACCCGGCCACTAAGAATCTCCAATAAAGGGTTAAAAAACACAACACAGTGAAAAATTGTTATTTGAAATAAAAAAAAGCCATTAGGGACTCCATCTTTAATTAAAAAAATCCTCTTCCGTCCGACGTAGTCCAAAACGCGATGTCCTCTCTGCTACATCCCCTGTGCATAGATATAGATGTCTATGCACAGGGAATGAGCAGACTGAGAACAATCTCAGCACTGCTACATCATCTCTGTGAGCAGGTGGGCTCTAGGACCCTGGAGCTGCACAGAGAAGACAGCTGGACTCGGCTCGCAAAGTAACAGCAGTTACTTTGCGAGTTTCCCTGCTATCACTGGCACAGTAGCCGAGTCTAATGCAAACAATGGCAATCCTAGTTTTGTCAGCGTTTGCAATTGATTTGCATTGGACTCGTGCGAGTAAACGCTGGGAAACTTGCAGAGTACCGAGTCCTGCGAGTCCCTTACTACTCGCCGATTAACAAGTCCTAGCGAGTAGATTCGCCCATCCCTAATACAAAGTCAATAGAAATTTAAAGTCAATCAACCTATTTGGCAAAAATTCATGCCAGGCTTTTGCCACATTGTGACTGAGATAGGCGATACATACTCAATTGAAATTTACACTAGCTGTTGATGACCAACTGATGGCCCTCTGAAAAAATGAATTGAAAATCACAACTACTACAGTAGTTTATCGTAGATAATGTTCGTCAAGGGAGGCTCTTGTCATGGTATCTTCCTGCATCTTTGACACAGCTCGCAGGAGTCATTTTTGGAAACACGATGCACAATCTGCAGTGGGCCAAGTAGTACAGTATCATGAAGTCTTCTCTTCCTGTATAATCTGGGGGAAATTGTCAATCACAATCTCTGAGTCATTTGGAGAAGCTTCACCAATCCATCCTGGATAGAGGCATCATATATCCTTTGTCCATTGACTTGCACAAGAGATATATTTGAGCTAGTCATCCAGTTGACTGGTGCAGCTTTAATTTTCCAGTTCACAGAGTTCAAGCAAACCTGAGGATCGCAGGCCACACTCAAAGCTACCTTCTATTACTCCATGTCACTTGCCCTTTTCTCATGTGGTCTCTGCCCTTTAATGAGTTAAATAATAGAAAGAGGGCCTATAATATGATTAAGTGAGAGCAGTCTCAAATGTACACAAGAGGGACATCCAAAATTTCTAGAGAAGGGCACTTCCAAACCTATGTTACAGGGCCGACATGAGGTCTCTCACTAAACTCAGGTTTCTTGCCTACTGCAGGCCCTCTGAACATTTGAATTTTAGGGCCGCAAATGTTATAGAGGTGAAAGAGAAGGAGGAGGAGGAGGGTGATGCCAAACGCTACAATGGGCACATTGTAAACTGCTATGAAATATGTATTCCACTATCTGATTGACAAAGAGGGCGGGATAGTCCAAATGCCTGAGTAAAAGCGGTCCCTCCAAAATGTACGTTAGAGGGCCATCTCTGGGCCCTCAGCAATCTCAGGTTTCCTGCCTCCTGCAGGCCCTCTGAACATTTGAATGTAGGGCCAGAAAATGTCATGGTGGTGGAGGAGGAGTGTGAAGCCCAATGCTACAATGGGCACATTGTAAACTACTATGTAATATGTATTCCAATATAACTGTGTCAATGAGGGAGTGACAGCCCAAATGTCTAAATAAGAGTGGTCCCTCCAAAACATATGTTACAGGATCACCTGAGGCCTCTGAGGTTAAAGACCAACATACCTATTGGTATGTTGTATCTGGCCTTGTAGAGTGCTGGGGAATAGCTAACAAAAAATGCTGTATGACAGCGGGACTAACAAAATGTATAAGTCAGGGCCCTCCCAATTGTAAAAGACAAAATAAAGTCACAACATTATGTTTGAACAAACACTAAAAGTGATATTTTTTTTGTTTCTCTATTTTTTTAGCCTTGTATAAAAGTGCTTATGCAGGAAAAACTGTTTCTGAACTTTTTTTAGCCTGTTAAATGCGATTTAAGTTAGGTTTGGTAGTTGTTCTTGTGTATCTGTAACAGTGGTGTTATCCTGTGACAAAACTATTCCCACAAACCATATGTGAGTCAGAAATGCATGTAGGCATATTCTCCAGGCTCTTCCCCATTCTGTTTCATCACTTTCCTACCCATTTTAGCCTTTGCCTCAGGCCCCCAGACCCCTTTGCAGGGTCCAGAAGAAAATTACTCGCATTTCCCATTGACTTACATTGTACTCGCTATTCGGAACAAATATGTGATTATTAGAAAGTACTCGTAACGAGTATAGTGATTACGAATATTACGGTATGTGCTCATCACTAGTCGTACCACTAAGAATTAGTTTTATAGCATTGCAAAAAATTTTCAATAATTTACAATAACTTTATAGTTGATTTTCTCTTTTGCTCACATTAAACAATTATTACTACAATTGCAGAAAAAACTTAAGTTTGATGACAATTAGAGAAGCTTTTTTTTATTTGCGGTGGAGTTGGGTTTAGTGTGTTGAACAGTATGAAGTGCAAAAATGGCCCCAAATAGGTTGGTACAGTTCCCATTAAAGGCACAATAAGATTGGTGGTTACACTATGCTGTACTGTCCATTGCAGATCACTCTTAGTCATATGGAACATTTCACTGTCCTATAACACAAACAGTCCTTTCTATAAACAAACACTAACTCCAGTCAAGTCAATTTCTTCAGAAGACCCCAGGACAGTTATGCTTCCACACAGAGTTCTGCAACTTATCTCAGTTAAATTACAACACAAGATATAACTGGTAAAACACAGCTATTTGTGGTAAAGTCTGAGTTCTGTGCCATGACTTTTGCGTTGTCTTCAGTCAGAATTACCCATTCTCTTAGAGGCCAGTCACACCAGGTGATGTCGCCGGAGATGTCGGAGGCGACGGGCGGGAGTGCGCACATTTTTGGCGTCCCGCCAGCGTCGCCGTCCCCCATTTACATGGGGCGACACCTCCGGCGGTGCACTGTCAATCTGACAGGCGGCATCGCCGCCGGGGTGTCTCAAAACCCCAGCGGCAATGCAGTACAATGGGAGCCTATGGCTCCCATCGCCTGTCAGGTCGCCGTCGGCCGTTTACATAGGGCTATGTGTACACATTGCCCCAGATCGGCCGCCTGGTTTCACATCACTGATGTGAAACCAGGCGAGCACTCAGAGGCGCCAACATCGCCCCTTTACATTAGGCGACGCAGGGGTGATATCAGTGCCGATAGGTCACGCCCCTACATCGCCTAAGAAATTGGCGGTGCCGTCGCCAGGTGTGACGGGCCCCTTAGGCAATCATTCAAACCATGAAACTTTGGATGCCATTTGACCTCCTTTTCTGGAGGTGTTTGTCTTTTTTTGCCAGATACAATAGCATAACAGATTAATTTTAAAGCAGAACAAGCCTAGTTGTTATATTTACACACTACAGGGGAACTTCACGAAAAAAGAAAAAGAAACCAGACTACAAAATAGTTATAATGAATAAAATAATATTTCTTCTTTAATCCAGAGATAAAACGTTAGCCATTAGAACACAAGAAGACTGGAGTTGGGCTCTCCACAGTTTCACTATTTTTCAGTTTTGAAAGACTTTCCGCTTCTAAGCTGGCAGATATAACTGAGTTGGAGAACAACACTCAGTAGATTTGTCCTGCTATCTTAATATATTCTGAATATACAGTAATTATGTAATGCTAAACTAATATTATTTCCTGAATATTATTTCATATTACTATTATTGTTTACTATTTGTAACAGGATAAGGAGGATCTTTGCATCTGTAAGTGCAACTGAGGTTAAAGCTTGCATTCATTCTGGCTTCATTTACCTCTCTGTGTATGTAGTGAGAAGCTCAGATGATGCCTTTAAGGCTGGAGCTCCACTTGCAAGAGACTTGCATGTCTCTTGCATTGCATCCCCCTACATGGCCGCCAACTCTCCTAACAGAAGCGTGGAGCTGCACACAAACACATTCAGCACGACGCTCCTGAGCAGAGAGCTTGTGGCCGTGGTGGGGGATGTGATGCGAGAGACGTGCAAGTCTCTAGCAAGTGGAGCCCGGCGTAAAGAAACCTATTTCCTTGTCTTGTACTGTAGATTAACAGAAGCTGCATTATGCACAGGAGCATCTTTTTTTAAACATCTGATATATAACATTATTATGCTTCAATTACTGGTAATTTGATGTACGGTATCTACAGAATCCATATCCTCATTCTCATAGAGGTATCTCACTCTGCTTAAAAAATAAAAACGTAAACTCTGAATCCTGTAATATTGATTTGATATTGATATGTATTTGGGAAGGGTCATAATTTAATCTTCTGCTTTTTTTCTCTCATTGCAAATAGGGGAAAAATGCAATGTATATGCCCTTACAGACTTGAAAGATCCACTAATATAGATATTTTGTGTGGATTATAGAAAAAGTTTGTTTCAGTATTTTCTTGTTAGAATTCAGATGTTGGTACTTGGCAGGAATTTGTCAGTAAAAAAGGGCAAGGACAAAAGAGTTTCTATTCTGATTATCTGAATTTGTCATTTCCACCCAGTGAACTTAGTACCTTAGATAAAGAAAGGTTAAAGAACATTTCCCCTCTACATGATGTCTTTTATTCTTTAGACTTTTTCTAGTGTTTTGCTGTTCATTTTTGGCATGATGAATGTTGGTAGAAGAATGTTTAAGTGTCAGTAAATACTTAAATTAAAAAAAAATAGACTTTAAAGGGATCCTGTCACCTCCAAAACGCCTCCTAAGCTAGTAAAACATGTCCCTGCAGCATCCCATCACTAATCTCACACTTCTTTTGTCTCCTAAAAGCATCCTGTGAAAGTGCATAAAAGCGTTTTAATACTCACTCATTAGTGATTATAATTAGCAGTGACTATATTCTTTAGTCACCAAGGCGGGCTGTTTTGCAGCTCCAGGATCCACCCTGTCTCTGTGTGTTCTGCTGTGATGTACAGGCATTGCCCTCCCCCCTCTCTATCACTCACAGAATGCAAATCATTAGTCCTGCCTTCAGTTTCAGTTTCACAGCAGCACAGACAGAGAGAGGCTGGATCCTGGAGCTGCTTAACAACACCCCTGGTGACTAAAGAATATGGCCCCTGCTAATTATAATCACTAATGAGTGAGTATTAAAACATTTTTCTCCACTTTCACAGGATGCTTTTAGGAAACAAAAGAAGTGTGAGATTAGTGATGGGATGCTGCAGGGACATGTTTTGATACCTTAGGATACGCTTTGGAGGTGACAGGGTCCCTTTAAAGAGAACACACTTTTTTGTAAGTACCGTAAGTATTGTGTGAGGCACCGCCGGCATGGTCCCCATGGCCGGGGCGCATCACATGCAGGATCAGGGTATGATCCTGTTCACACTGGCCGGTTTTCCTGTGTTGATGCTGTGTGAAGCTACCTGGAACACAAGGTGTTAAATGTGAGAGTGACTGCTGTAGATGTGATACAATCATGAGCCTAATGAGCGGCTGTGAGTGGCTCCAGAGATCGATGGGGCCCTGAGAAAAGAAATGGGTGTTGATTGCTGACAGCCCAGGTGGGTGTGTCAGGTGGGTGTGTCCTGAGGAATAGCAGCCTAGCTGGATGAGTCAGTGTGGGAGTGGCAGGCACGATAAGAGCCTGCCAGCTGAGTGTCTGAGAGATCATTATCAGCCAGAGATCAGCCTGAGAGAATGGTGATCCATGAGCAGCCAGAGTGCAGAGCAGTCCAGTCCAGGGCTCTGTGTGAAATGAAGGGAGCATGCTAGCTCCATACCGGTGACCAAGGCCGGAGTTGTTACCGCTCCTGGAGTGGGGAAGCCGGGGCTGACCCAGGTGGAGACTGGTCCGGGCGTGTAATTGAGATACGTCCGGGAAAGGAGCCCTTGGGGACGCTTGGTGGACCCGTGACCCAGGCAGCTAGACCCGGATCCGTGCCGGGTAAGAAAGCAGTTCTCGATTGTTTGTGTGAACTGCGCAATTGGTGCGTGAAATGTGCCAGGCGGGCATAGCCGCCCTGAGGTCCGACTAGGTAGTCAGTGAGGGACCTGTTTTAACTATGTGTATGTTACGCCATGTACGGTGTCTGTGGGAGAGACCCAGCTAGAGTGGTTGGTATTGGAGGTGTTCCGTCCCTGTGGGACGAGAGGGAGGCTTGGCCTGCTGCTTGCAGTGGGTACCTGTCCCATAACCACGACCTCTAATGGTGTGGGTGTGCCTGTGGCCAGAGACAGGGGTCACGAAGGCTCCTAGAAGGGTAACCATGGCTGATCCGATAGGGTGCTACTCAGAAGCAGGGTGCAGTCATCGACCTGGAGACCTGCCATGAGATGGAGGTTTGGTGGCGACTGGTGGCCCGTACCGTGGTGAGTAGGCCATGGTGACGCATGGTTAGCCCAGATTCTACGGTTGACCAGGTACCTGTTATGGTCATGGAAGAGCCACAGTCCATGGATGTATTATGATGGGCTGTGAGCGGATGTGAGGATGCATGGGATCCATGAATATTGTATGATGGATCACATGTGATATGTAAGGTCCCGGTCAGGCAGGAATCCTGACTATGGGATATATATCGAGTCATCATGCTGGATGACTAAAGCCAGGTGGCAGGTACCGCCATTGGGACCCACAAGGCCCGTTGAAGCGTATGTAGCGAGGGTCAGAAGCAGGGGTTAAAAAGGGCTCCAAGAGTGGAGACACCATGGTTGAACCAGGTGGACTCTGACCGGGACGTAGGTTGAGATGCGTCCAGGAAGGAGCCCCTTGGGGATGCATGACATACCCGGTACTCAGAGAAATGATGGGAGTGATGGTGCACCACGGTCCGCGCTGCTCTGGGTTCAAATAACTCACCAAAGAGCCAAGCAACTTTTCATCCTCTTTATTCCTCCTTCTCCTACGCGTTTCAGCGCCACACCCGGCGCCTTCCTCAGGGATATTCGCCGGGTTTGGCGCTGAAACGCGTAGGAGAAGGAGGAATAAAGAGGATGAAAAGTTGCTTGGCTTTTTGGTGAGTTATTTGAACCCAGAGCAGCGCGGACCGTGGTACACCATCACTCCCATCATTTCTCTTGGAACATACCACTATCCAGTGGTAGGTGGAGGTCCTGCAGCAGCTTGGAACATTGATTCCTAAATGCCTTCAAACCAGTTGTGGGGACCACAACTGGACCAGGTGAGTGGCTCCATAGCACCACCATACTACACTAGTGTCACTAGTGATAGGGCACTATTGCGCCTCTTGTCCCCCCCCCTTTTTATATTTTGCAATACCCGGTACTCAGGTTGCTCAATCCCTGTTCTGAAGCCGGAGGTGTCATTGTTGATATATATATAGGGTAAACTGATAAATGTATGTGTAAAGTGTATATAGGCCGGAGGCCGTAGCCACCACGGGAGCTGTTAGTAGAGCTCCAATGGGGATAGAGAGATGGTTACAGGTCCCGAGTTACGATAAGACATTATGTGCAATAAGTGCTATGTCATGTTATATGTAAATGTATGGTGTATTTATGTAAAGTGTTTATAATCAATGTGCAATGTGTCAAACATGCTACCCGGGTTATATTATTAATATGTGAAAATAAACGGGTAGACATTGGTTAACTTATAAACACATGTTGTTGTCGTTATGCAAGCGGGTTCCCTAGGTGCTACCTCACAATTGGTATAGATGTATAGATTTTTGTCCAGTCAAAACAATGATATTTTTTGTAGAGACTTTATATGTCACTTATGGTAAATTTTCCATACAAGCCTAACGCAAATCAGTCTGGAAATACACCGCACAGTTGTAAATGTTGTTGGAAAAAGTAGTTTAAGTACATTGAGAAGATGACAGTCGGAGGAATCAAGGGGCCCCAGAGCAAAGTTATAATTGGGCAGCCACCCCTAAAAAGAATATTCAGTGTGATCACAGAGCTCAGATCAAGAGCATACCTCACAATCTTCCCTACTGAAGTCCCTTAATGTTCCCACATGCTAAGAAATCCTTCTCATGGCCCCCATAAAATATGATGCCAACAAAGTTTACAGATTGATACCCCCACAGTAAATTCCTCCACAGTACCCTCCACATGAATAATATGATGACCATATTATACACCACTCTGCAAAGTATAATACCCGTACTGTGACCAAAATATATTATGATGGCAATCACACAGCCCTCAACACAGTATGATGACCCTATATACAGAATAGAGGCCCACTGTACAGCATAGTGGCCCTCCATAAAGTAACGGCTCTCCATACAATATAGTAGCCATTTCTACAGTATAGTGGTCCGCTGTACATTATATTGGCTATACAACCCTCTACATAGTAAGATGAGCCAAAACAACCCTCCACACTGTAAAATAGCCCACATAATTGGCCTCCACCAACCCTCCTAACAGTATAATGGCTCCCTACATAGCCCTTGAAACAATTTAATGGCCCCCATTCAGCCCTCCAAACAATATAATGGCCCCCACACAGCACTACAAATAATGTAATGATCCTACACAACCATATGAACAATATAATGGCCATCACACAGCCCTCTATATAGTATAATAGCCCAAAAATAGACTTCCAAAAGTATGATGGTCTTCCAAATAGCATGATGACCTTCTAAACAGCCCTCCAAATAGTATAACAGTCCCTTAAATAGACCTCCAAATAGTATGATGGCCCTCCAAATAGTATGATAGTCCCCACACAGCCCTACAAATATTATAATAACCCCCACAGAGCCTTCATAGCTGCTTTCAAAGTGACATATTTACTTTGTGATGATGGTAACTAGGGTAGCAATGTTACAGACGTTTTAGTCTTTTATTCAGACCTTCATCAGTTGCATTGTTAGTGCAGGTAACTACCTGGGTTAGTTAGCTCCTTGATCAAGCCGCGACATCCACTGCTTGGCCTATTATGCTGGTGATAAGTCAAGCAGTGGATGCCGTGTCGTGATAAAAAACCTAACTAACCCCGACAGTTACCTTTTCACAGTGTTACTTCTAGGAACAGTGCTGCTGCCGCTCCATGCTGCTCCATCCTGCTCCATCCATGTTACACTAAAAGATAGCTAGCTACTCCATTGCTTTTTAGATAGAATAGGAGGGTGAGAGGGTCCATCAAGTGTGATTACCAAACCTATTTGCGTTAGCAAAGCCGCATTTTTTGCATACAAGTGATTGCCAAATCATTGTTTCTCCTAAGAAGGCTTTTTTTTACCTCAAGCAAGTGATTGTCAAATCCTAAATTTTCTCCTAAAAAGGCTGTGTTTGGCCTCAAACAAGTAAATGCAAAATCCTTCAGTTTCAACTAAAAAGATTGTGTTTCACTTCAAACAAGTGGTTGCCAAATCCTACAGTTTCCCCTAAAAAGGATATCTTTGGCCTCAAAGTGAGTGCAAAATCCTTCAGATTTCCCTAAAAAGCATTTTTTTTTGCCCTCAAACAACTGATAGCAAAGTCCCTTAGTTTCCCCCAAAAAGGCTTTATTTTTGGCCTCAAATAACTGATTGCCAAATCCTTGTTTCCCCTAAAAAAGCTATTCTTAGCCTCAAACAAGTAATTGCCAAATCCTTCAGTTTCCCCTAAAAAGGTGCCAAAGCCCTCATTTTCCCCCAAAAAATCTGTGTTTGGCCTCAAACAACTGATTGCCAAATCCTTTAGTTTCCCCTAAAAAGGCTTTTATTTGACCTCAAACAAGTCATTTGAAGTATCTGAATACAGATTTTTTTAAAAGGTTTTATGCACTGGTGAGATGAAAGTGACTCCTGACAAACCATATAGTTGGGTCAGTGGCTGGATAGATACCTGCAAGTTAATAACATTCTAAATAGGAATGAGTGAACACCTAAGTGTTCAAATTGGATTTGTCAAATGTGTGGTGTTCGCCAAATTGTTCGCCGGACACTTCATTAAACATCATTGAAATCAATGGTAGGCAACATGAAATGCATACAAAACACCTTCAGGTGTGCAAAAGCTGCCAAACACAGCTCAAATAACACAGACACACAGACACTCCCAGATCCATCTTACCAGTCTCCTGCTGCTAGCTTGCTTCCAGGTCCACTCTCCCACACTCCCACTCACTTCCTGTCCCACTCATTAAGCTTTCTGCATATTCATTTTACTGTCTCCACAACAGCCAATCACAGTTAGCTCATGCTGTGTGAGAGCGTCTCTGATTGGCTGTTGCAATTAGACAGCATTTCCAGAATCTGGATGGTGTCTGCGCTTAGTTGCAATACACATTAGTTTATGGCAACCAACCTGACTTCATAGGGTGCAAAAAAAATGGAATAAAAATGGGTAGAGCTCTGCTGTATTTTCCAACTCAGCACAGATAAAGCTGACAGATGTGAGCTGCCACTCTCAGCTTTCTATATTTACCTTGGCTGGAAAAAATAATGAGTATGGCTTCGCCCTATCAATAATAGCCAGCCAAGGTAAAACTAGGCAGCTGATGGCTGGTATTCTCAGCGGGGTGAGGGCCCATGATTATTGGGCCCCCACGCTATAGAATAGCAGCCTTCAGCCACCCCATAAATTTGTACATTCATAAGGAGTACCAATTCCTGGCACTTTACCTGGCTCTTCCAGTTGCCGAGTAGTGGTGGCAAACTGGATAATGCCAGCTTTGTATTACCAGCTGGCATTAAGCCCAAACTTCTTTAAAAGTATTTTAAGTAAATAGTAAAGAATACACAACTCAAAGAAAATATTTGATTAGAAATAAAAACACAAAGACATTTAGGGTCTCGATCTTTATTAACACCTCAACCCTCATACCCTCCACTATCCTCTGTGATATCTTCTTGAGTGGAGGCTGCAGTGGAGAATACAGCATTCTGTCATCGCAGCCTCCAGTGACTGAATGAATGAGCTGCGAGCTCTGGTCAGTATGTGCGGTTACTCACTGAGGTAACCTGAGGTCAATGTTCAGGTAAGAATGGTGACCACTAATTATAGCAGCTACCATGCTTACTTGAAGGTGACCTCAGGTCACCTCAGCAAGTCACCGTGCATCCTGACCGGAGCTCACAGAGTGATGTGTGCGGTCAGCTGTTCTGGTCACCATTGTAACCAAATCAGGTGAGCAGATCAGGCTAACTATGCACGTCACTCTGCGAGCTCCGATGAGAATGCACAGCGACTCGCTGAGGTTTCCGGAGGTCATTGTTCAGGTAATCATGGTGGCCGCTATGATTATGTTTGCAGCTTTTCAGAACTGCAGTTGGCCAGCCCTGATGTACAGGAGTGTGTGTAGTGTCTTGTATTTCCATACCTCACTCCATCTGGCCGGAAATAGTTCAGAAACAGTCCAGCACACAAGGAGTGAAGTATAAAAAAACTTTACTAACACAGACTTAAGTCTATATATACAGTATATAACGAAAATCCCAAGGGGATCAGCAGACTGTTAATATGGTGGCAAGTCCATGAAGGGCAGAGTCCATTAATATCATTTAGTTTTATCCCAAGGGCTACATCCATGCCTGCTAATCCAGTAGGGTCGAGCACAAATGTTGCAAAATATGGAAAGGGGATATATAACATTAACAAAAAAACAGTCCTTGGTAAAGGAAGAACTGAAAACGAACTAAAAAAATCCTTCTCTGGACAAAATGCCAACAATGAGGTGGGTCATTGACCAAACACATAATGCTTTTTTTTTTTAGGAAAGTCCACTTTACTTGTTGTTAATATTGTGTGCAGCATTTCCAGTATCATTTTCAGATGGTACTTCTCTGTTAGATGGTCTCAGGAGGCTGCAGGTGCAACTCCTGCAGGGGCATTTCCACCACCACCTGCCCCCCAAGCACACTCCATCATGGCCATTGGTGGAGAAGACAATGAAGGAAATAGGGGATGACCACCCCCTCTAGGAAAGACAGAAGCTTGTAAAACATTGACATGCTCTGTGAGTTTGGGTGCAGCCAGCTCGCTAACCAAGAGAAGCCTCTGCTCCACCCAATGCGACATTCTCTCCTGGTCAGCCTAATCCTGCCACTTCTCAAATTGGCGCCAGTGGCAACCTGATATATGCCAACAGCGAGCCACCCCTTGCTGTCCTACACCTTCATAAAGGTGATCTCATTGATAAAGATGGTGCGCAGTCTTTTGAAAAGATGATCATGGAACAGGGTGGACCGGTTGATACAGCCCCAATGACCAGTAGCTTTTTCCATATAAAACCACTTATGCTGCAAGTATACCACCACTTTACGTTTAGTACACTGGTTGTAGAAGTCATTTGCCTTAAGTCCATGCAACCACTCCTGGACAATGGTATCGGCAAACCTAATCTCCTCAATAAAGGACTCAGGATGGGGTTGTTCATGCAAATCCAGTACCACCAATGCATTTTCAGACCTTTAATTCGTAATAAAATGTCACAGACGCCCCTGAAGGGGAAACACTATACATGTTTCAGAGTTAGACTCCTTAATCGTTAGACTCCTTAATCGTTAGTACCACTAACGATTAAGGAGTCTAACTCTGAAATGTGTATAGTGTTTCCCCTTCGGGGGCGTCTGTGACATTTTAATATGAAATAAAGGTCTGAAACCATATTGGTGGCACCGGATTACTTCCTTCTTTGCACATATGCATGGTCACCTGCCATTAATCCGGATGCCTGGGAGTCCGTGAGTATTGGGTGGTGGAGCAGATATAATTTGTCTTACTGTGGGGAGGTTCATGCCATACCAGATAGTTGCTTGGAGGGGAATAGGGGTCCCCACATGGCATTATCCCAGTCAAAGGCCTCTGGCAGGGGTGATACAGCTGGGAATCAGGATCAGCCACCCCTCGGTCTCCTTCTTGGCCACCACATCATACTCTTGGTTCTGGTGTTATTGGTTATACAGTAGCTGCGGCACCAGTTGCAGGTTTAATATAGCCAGGCATGCTGCAAGGTTCTCTGCAGTGTGATATGTGGTCCTCCCAGATGGCATTTGGAATGGGTCACTTCCTGATTGTTACCTCAGGTCCTCCTCTGGAGTCGGTGCCCAGGACTTTATCTGTACCTCGCTGTACTTGAAGCCCAATCTGGCTAGCGCGGTGTTGCTCCAGGTGACATTCAGTTGAAACCAGACGTTTACATATTATATAGAATAAAACATCTGCATGTTTTTCTCACTATCTGACATCAAATCAGAATAAACATTTCCTGTTTTAGGTCAATTAGGATAGCCTTAACTATTAATATTTGCCAAATGCCAGAATAATGAGAGAGACAATGTTTTAAGGCATTTTTACTACCCTCTGCTAAGTCACAAGTTTACATGCACTAAGATTATTATGCCTTTAAACAATTTGGGATGGGTAATATAATGATGTCATTGGGTTTGAAAGCTTCTGGTTTATTGGCAATATCTACCGTAAGTTAATTAGAGACACACATGTGGATGTATTTTAATGCACACTTGAATCACCCTGATTCTTTGTGTAAATGATAGTAAAGTGTAAAGTAATCAGCTAATATATCAGGAAGAGAATTGTGGACTGTCACAAGTCTGGTTCATCATTGGGTGCAATTTCCAGATACCTGAAAGTAACCTGGTTCATCTATACAAACAATTATATGCAAGTACAAACAAGATGGGAATGTTCATCCATCATATTGTTTAAGTTCTGTGTCCCAGAGATGAATGTCCTTTGGTCCAACATGTGCATATCAACCCGAGACCAAAAGCAAAAGACCTTGTGAAGATGATGGCAGAAGCTGGTAAGATTGTGTCACTATCCACAGTGAAACAAGTAGTATATCAACATGGACTGAAAGGCTACTCTGCCAGGAAGAAGCCATTACTTCAAAAGAAACATAAAAAGCCAGATTATTTTTTGCAAATGCACACAGGAACAAAGACGTCAATTTTTGGAGACATACCCTGTGGCTTGACAAAACTAAAATTGTACTGTTTCCTATTGAACATTTAATATGAAGGGCAAAGCTGAAAAGGCAGGTGCAAGCTAACATGACTCAGTTACACCAGTTCTGTTAAGAGGAATGGGAGCAAATTCCAACCAACTATTGTAAAAAACCTGTGGAACGACATCCAAAGTGTCATACATTTTAGGGGCAATGGTTCCAAATACAATGGTACCAAATACTAATGAAATGTGACTTTGCAGATAGTAATAGAAAAATGCCTTAAACATTTTCTCTCTCTCTTTATTCTGGTATTTGGCAAACATTAATAAATACTGGGGAACACAATTTTTTAGGAGTTATGTTAGACAACTGTTCTTAATTAATTTTTGGATGCTGAATCCAGAAATGATCTCAGTTTTTCTCTATCACGTCAAGTATTTGAACTATAGGATTTTTGTCTTCTCAAAAATATGTAAACTACTGTACCTAAAAAGTGTTTTTTTTTTTTTTTTTTAAATAGTACAAATATGAACAAAAAATGAAATATATAAGAAATAGGCATGAAAAATATGTTTTTTAACACTATCATGTTTTTTACAAAGGATATATATATATATTGTAATCAGATAACAAGTCTTATATTACAGATATCAGTGCAATTGTGCTTCTCTGGCAGGTAAGTTGTGGAGGAAAAACTTGACATGCTAGAAAAAAACTGACTACATTTTTGGAATCAGCATGCCAATTTTAGTGTAAATCAACTCAAAAACCTAACTCAACAGAAATTTTTTTTCAAATTGTTCCCCAGTGTAATTATGATAATCCTAATTGACCTAAAACGGGAAAGGTTTACCCTGACTTTTGTAGGAGATATAATGATGAAAAAAATAACCAATTCACTAATTCATCTGGTATACTGATTAATATAGCTAGTGGGCACTGCACTTCCACAATGCAAGGATAACTTCAATATAAATTATACATATAATAACAGTTGTGCAAATGCAAAAAACCTGTATAGAAAATGTATGGATTGACATGAAATAGTGATTGCACATTTTCAAAAAGCAATATTCATATTATGGTGTGTTTCTTAAGTGTGAACTTGAACAGACCTATAAGAATGTGTATGTGAAACATATTATGGCTACATGCTATTTTTTTATGAAATGCTATCACACAAGTGTAGAACAGATAGCCTTCTATGCTGCTTATCCTCTGCAATTCTGTAATAATAAAGGTTTCCTCTCCCCCAAAAAATAATAATAATAAAAAAAATAATAATAATAATATAAAATAAAAAAATATAAAAAAATAAATTCCCTAAAAAATATTAAGCTCTCCTAAGAGGATGTTTTAAGTACATTGAAAGCTTTCTGGAATTCACAGCTGCTGAGTAATTGTACAGCTTGATACAAGGGCTTTTTAGAATATAGGATATATATGGTATTAATAGTATCGGTTGCTATGAGAGTAATACCAAGACTAGGATAGTTTTGAATTAAAACAAAAACTTTATTGTACACATTTTAAAAAGATCCAGACAGACAATGACATGTAAGGAACCCACAAATCATTATTTTTCAAGAATTTACAGCATCATAAAGGGCCTAATATACCCTAAGACTAGCCCTGCCTGTCAATGGAGGTAGTTCACCATAGACAATAGGGTGGTCCCATTCAACTGTGGCTATCCCTATTTGCTCCCTGGTCTAAACCATAGACAATGTAAGAGAGTATCAGTTGAGGCCAACTTAACTTAGGGTTCAGGTGCTGTAATTCACTGATGGAGTGGGTTCCTAAGATAATTAAAAATTTCTCGGCGGACTTGACGCATTTCACCCCTTCTAATAGGAAGGGCTCATCAGAAGTTAGGGAGAAGTCTTTTGCCTGAAAAGTCAGTTGAGTAAGCACATGCATTTCATATATCGACATCCCACCATGTTCCAGAAATACGGCGAAGCCCACGTCATTTTTTTTTCTGAAAAATCCATAAAACAATATAAATAAAAGGGACTGCATCTTTATTAACCCCCTGGACCATGGTCGAGGGGTTAATAAAGATGTAGTCCATTTTTTAGGATTGTTTTATGGATTTTTCAGACAAAAAAAATGACGTGGGCTTCGCCGTATTTCTGGAACCAGCTGGATCCAGCAGGCAGCGACAGGCTGCCCCCAACCCCCAGGTGCCTATTTGTACCTGGCCAGACACAAGAATATAGGCGAGCCCCCTTTTTTTATTATTTTATGAATTTCATGAAATAATAAAAAAAAAATCCGTGGGGTTCCGCGCAATTTCTATGTCCAGTCAGGTACAGCTAAGCAGCTGGGGGTTGGAATCCGCAGCGCAGGGAGGCCCAAACTTTCATTATGACCTGAGATGAACCCTGCTGTCAGCCAGACTTGCTCTGCTGCCGGAGATTCCCGAGCGGTCACGGAAGTTAATTTATTCACTGCTTCTGTCAGCGCTCGGGAATCTCCGGAAAGAGCAGCAGAGAGACTCGGGGAGCGAACCTGCGGCCGGCGCCGGCGGAGGCAGCGGTAAGTAGCCGGCCGGGCCGGTGCACCCCCCCTCTCTCCCTCTCACCCCACTCACCCCCCTCCCCCTCTCCCCCCACCTCCATTCAATCTTATTTTTTTTTTACTATTCTTTAAAAGCCAGCGGCTTTTTGCCGCTGGCTTTAAAAGAATAACATGGGGAATGGCAGGTTTTTCCTCTGCTGCCAGACCCCTTATAGGGTCCGGCAGCAGAGGAATCGCTGCAATACTCGTTCCCCATTCATTTACATTGGACTCGCTAGACTCGCAACGAGTAGCAAGTCCTGGACTCAGACTGGTTAGAGTCTAGCGAGTCCGAGTAATTTAGCATTCGCCCATCAGCCCGTCAAATCTATCTTCTGACCCATTTTGCCTAAGGAAAGACATTTGCCTAATAATTAAGCACCCCTTATATAGGGTGTTGATGTCATTACACCAAACCCCTCCTCATTACAGAGATGCACATCACCTGATTTACTTAATTGTTAGTTGGCTCTCAAGCCTATACAGCTTGGAGTAGGACAACATGTTATAAAAGTATCATGTGATCAAAATACTCAATTGCCTAATAATTCTGCACACAGTGTATATTTTTGCAGGTGGTACAGGTGGCCAGTTTAAATTTTTTCTATGGGACCCCATGAACTTTTTTGTGCCCCTGCCATTGAACTATGAAACTGCACTAACATGATAGATCTCCCAATGGAAAGAAAGTACTGCTAAATTGTCCAGAGCCTAAGTGCACAATAGCGAGAGATGGGTTTAACTAAATAAAAAAAAAGTTGATCTTGGTTGAGAAAAAAATAAAACCTAGTAAAATATTACTAAATGTCTATAAAAGAGATGTTGTTGACTTTTAACCATAACGGAAATATTTCAGTGGGATTAACCCACCTAAGCCATCTATATGGGTATGTATTTTTTTTTATAAGAAATCAATTTCCCCTTAAAGACCTGACTTTCTAGCAAACATTGGGTCAAAATATCTGAGTTGTGGGATCCCAACATGCAACATGCACAACTCTTTAGGGATCCCACAATTGTTATCACAAGATCGGACCACTCGCATGACACTCGATTCATGCCCGCAGCAGAGCTTGAGCCATGTGGCATTAGCATATCGCTAATCATACATTAAATTATTATGGAAACACATTTTGACTCACTTGTGATAAATCACAAATGAGAATCACCTGTGATAAACTGTCGGTGCCATGTGACTTGAATTAACCAATAAATGATGACTTCTGTGATTAAGAGATCCACATGCTAGTCCTTGACCCTTTGTCACAATTGTGAAGACAAAGGAGCCATTTAAGGACATCAAAACTACCATTATTAGCAAATACAAGACCTCCAAAGAGTATAAGGCCATCTCAAAAGACGTTGGTATCCCAGTTTCAACAGTGCACAATGTGAAGTTTGCCAAGCATGCATGGAACTGTCAAGCATTCACTGGGAAAGGGAAAAGGCCGCTCCACCGCCCATTAACCTCCTGGATTCCTGCACCTGGTGTGGCAGCTTTGGCAACTGCCCAGGAAACAATGTAAAGTGGAAACCACCGGTGCTTGTCTTCATAAAATTTTTTCCTTTATTATTATGTGAAATTTATAAAATCATTCAGCGTGCTAGCTGGGCGCTAGACGCGTTTCGGAAGACACAACTTCCTTAATCATTAGCCAATTGGCTAATGATTAAGGAAGTTGTGTCTTCCGAAACGCGTCTAGCGCCCAGCTAGCACGCTGAATGATTTTATAAATTTCATATAATAATAAAGGAAAAAGTTTTATGAAGACAAGCACCGGTGGTTTCCACTTTACATGGAACTGTCAAGACCTACCTAGACGTAAGGTAAAGAGGAAAATTAACAAGAGATCTTCGAAGGTTAGTATGAATGGTAGAAAAAACACCATGTCAAAAATCCAAAGATCTGACGATCAACGTGGAACAATCTGGGTCATAGTTTCAACAAGTACCTTGTGCCGCACATTACACCAATTAGAGCTTTATGGGAAAACGCCAAGGAAAAAATCATTGCTGAAGAAAAGACATAGAAAGAAACGACTGATCTTTCCCAAAGAGTACCTTGACAAACCACAATCCTTCTTGGAAAATGTTCTGTGAACAGATGAAACAAAAATAGACCTTTCTGTCAATGCAAAGCAACAATCTGTTTACAGATGATGCAATAAAACTTAAAAGGAAAGGAACACCTTACCAACAGCCTGATGGAGGATACATAATTCTGTGGGGTTGCTTTGATGTGTCTGGTACTGAAGGCCTTGACTGTATCACAGGAATCATGAAATTAAAATTTTTGAAGAGATTTTAGAGTGAATTGTCCATCCCAGTGTAAGAAAGTTAAAGAGTTAAAGATCATGGGTCCTCCAGCAGGACAATAACCCAAATCACGCATCCAAAGATTCTCAGGAATGGTAGAAAATAAAAATAGACTTTTATAAAATGGCCAGTAATGGTTCCTGACCTCAATCCCATTGAAAATATTTGGAGTGAGCCAAAATCTGCCATTGGGAAAAAGAACTCTGCAAGCATTCAAGAGCTTGAACTAACTGCAAAGGAAGAGTGGGGGAAAATGCCAGCTGAGAAGTGTAAGAAGCTTAAAAATGGCTACAAGAAACATTTGAACATTTGGGGTGTGCAACCAAGTATTTGGGATGCCTTTATTGCTGCACATGCTGTTTATTCTGTTTCTTCTTTGAAATTACAACATGTACGTTGACAAACAATGTTTTATTGTTGTATTACTTTGAAACACTAATTAAATAATCCTGAGGATATAACTACGGTACATTTCCATTATTTCTGAAGTTACTGTACAGTCTATAAAAAAATGAAAGGGTGCCAATAATGGCGAGCAACACTGTAAATCTACTCAATGTGGATCCATTATGCACATATAAAAGATACTTGTCATGGTTCTATACTATGACCTATAAAGGTTAAACGTTACCTCTGGTAATTATTCGGGGATGTTTAAGCTGCTTACTAGTTAATTGACATGCACTAAAATGTTTAACTAGGGACCTGTGTTGCATCTTAAACTGTTGTCATAGTGAGAGGCATAAAAACCATAGTTAATTGACCCACAAAACTACAACAGAGTAAATCACAGTGGAACTTACAGTCAATTTGACACGTTGCTTAAAACAAGGGCAGTCACATTTAGTAAACCATAAATGTCAAGTAGGACGTCATTATTTAGAACAACATGTTCTCTGAATATGTGATCAGAAATATTATCTTTCTAGTTTTACAATACACAATATGAGATAGCGCAGTTTATACTTTTATTGCAGTGACATAGCCTTCATGTTTTGAAATGATCTCATTTTTCTTTTTCCATTTTTTGTATCGTATGCACACATTATTAAAGGTTTAATATACAGTTCACAAACTTGATGGTCATTAGAGCATTGTGAAAATTATAAAATTACATTTAAACTACATAAATTAAATTATTACATTTTTAATTGATTAGACATGTGACAGTACAAAAATCCCCAGGAGACCCTATTACACAAAGAAAAGTATTCAAACTTTTGTAATAAGTGTTTAGCCTTGTTTATAGCCACAAAAATAAACAATTATTAAAAAAAAAGTTGTTGGGTCCCCCAATTTTTTATAGCCAGCTAACATATAGCAGACAGCTGCAGCCTGCTGGCTGGCAGCTTTACCTTTGTTGGTAATCCAAATCAGAAGACACCCTACACAGTATTTTTAAATGATTTATTTATAAACAAATTGGATCACCAGTCAAGGTGAAACTGACAACTGGGGTCTGGCACTCTATGGATGGTTAGGGTCATGGTTCATGGTTCCTTCCCAACTTAAAAATAGCAGGTCGCAGCTGCCCAAAAAGTGGCACCTCTATAACATAAACAGCTATTCCTGTTGTCCTGGTGCAGTGGCAAATAGGGTAACAGTATTTGGGGTTGATGCCAGCTGTGTAATGTCAGCTGGCGTCACGCTCAGGGGTTAATAATGTCGAGGCACCTATAAGATACCCAAAATTACTAACCACGTCAGTAATCAACAAAATAAACACACCAAAAAATATTTTATTTGAAAAAACACTAGCCAACTCACTCCGTTTCCCAAACTTATTGAAAATAAATACCTCCCTCCAAAATACTTTATGATAAATCCGAATCACAAAAACATATATATATATAGCAGAGGTGAATACACTTATGTTAGGTGGTAGATCTGTATTTGCTTTGGTTCCTCTACGTTGTTCCGTCCCTGTAGGTTTAAGGGCTGCCTCCCTCTCCCTGCCGTGTTGCCTAAGTCTTGTGAATTAGCCTCTGGCCCCGCCCACTCCCGGCGCATCATCGACGAGCGCCGGTGACGTGCATTACGCGTGTCTCCTTCGCTTGCGGTCCAAGTACCGGAAGGGGTTGGGAGCGTGTGTACAGTGGCAGTCACATGATCGGAGGCGCAATGGACGGCACGGAGGGGCGGGCACACACACCGGCAATACATTAGACAAGAGGGACACTATTGAAGTCCGTTTTTGATGTTTCTAACTGGCACACTGACCCCCTGAGGAAGTCTGTTGACGAAACGGCGTCGGGGTAACCGGGAGCTCTACACATACAGGTCTGTACCATCATGATCTGGGGCTTTAGTACAATCCCCATGTGTTACTATGTATGAATTTTACCCATTGTGGGCTATGGTGAGCAGTGAATAGGGGGAGATAAAACAGTGTATAGGGGAGGGTGAGTGGAGTTTTGTGTGAGTACATCTGAGTGGCACAAACCATGACCTCCAATATCATGAAGGGGAGAGTATTGTAGGAGAATTACCCTGTTTGTCCCTAATATTAAATACTATTTCACTGTATTGCATTGCCTGCACTGTGGGATTGACAGATCTCATATGATAACATTATGGTAAGGGTTGAATCTGAATCCTAGATATTCCTGTATAGTGCATCTCCTATTGCCATGAGGTACTTAAAAATGATAGTGTAACCTCCTAAAATCTTCCAGACTTGATTGTACTTTATGTTTTCATTGTGAGTCCATGTTGTATGTTTTGGATATTATATATAGAATTCTCTATTGTATTGCTTTTAACAAAAAGCTCTTTAATAAATTGGTAATTTTTAAAAGCTATTCCATAGTCCCCTTGGGGTCTTTTTTGATATATTTGATGTTTGGAATACACTTCCATAGTGAAGATTTTTGTGTTGGTAAAAAAAAATATCTGTAGTAGTCCATGGATGCCGATGTAGTAAACATTGACTTTACACAGCTGGCAGAAATCTACTGGAGATAATTTATTTAAATAATTAAGAAAAACGATGATCTTCCATGAATTTTGATTGCCAGCCAAGGCAAAGCTAGGCTGCGCAGGGTGGCAGTCTGTAGCTGTCCGCTTTATCTGCGCTGAGATCAAAAATACAGTGAAGCTCTACTTTATTTTTTTTTAATTATTTATTTTTACGCTACTATGATGTCAGGTTCATTGTCTCTGTCAACCAATCACAGACGCCGGCACAATGGTTGAGCAGTGCAACTGCCAATCACAGATGCTGTCAAAAAGAGTGGAGGTCTGTGATTAGCTGGTGTAGCCAGTACAGTAAACTGGAAACAGCCCATACATTCTAGCATCTACTGTGCAGTAAATACCCAAAAAGTTAATGAGCAGCCCTGGAAGTACAAGCGCACGGACCCAGTAAGTGATCATGCTGATGTTTAATCAATGTTTTGTTTCTTTATATAGCCCTACTAACCCTAGAACCCAACCAGTAACACAAACCTTTCAGGGAAGTCCATTTTTGGGGCCTGTGCCCAAATACTAGGTGTTTGGTACGGACCCTGAACCTTACAGTTCAGGTATGCCCATCCCTAGTCTTTACGCTGAGACACTGAGCATGGCCGAGTACAATGTGTTTTATATATATATATATATATTATCATATTATATGTGGCACGCTATAACTTTATTTGGAAACATTTAGGGGCCATTACTACTACGAATGGGAGGCTCTTAATGAAGCCATCATCACTGTATGAGCGTTGGGAATCAGGTATCTATTACTATATTTGATGACGCACTCTTGAGGTATTATTAAAGTGGTTTCAAATTTTGGAACACCCTAGTCCCCTGGCTGCTGTTGTTTTAAATAAAGAACTGTTCTTTACTTCTTGGGTCCAATGCAGATTTTCCACCACTGTGTCTGTCATTGTCTGCAGTGCTGATGCCATGTTGTCATTGCTGCAGCCAAGCACTGAGCTCAGTGGCTTTCAGCAGCTCACTGCAGCGATATCAACATGGCATCAGTGCACCTGGCATTAACAGACATTGGGACCAGTATCAGAAGCAGAGCACTAGTCCCGAGATAGTGAGTAGCTGCAGGCATTAATAGACATCAGAAGAGGCATAAAAGACTCAGCTCTGGTCCCGTGGTTAGTGACTAAATAACTTTTTTGTAACAAGGGAGAGGGTTTTTCTGAAAACTGAAAACATTTTTAATTAAGGGGAAACAGTGCCTCTTATTATTATTATTTAAGAACAGTCTAGGTAGGCAATATTAAACTTAAGTGAGCACTTAACGAGGACCTGCCACCATATCAAAAGTGCAAAAGGAGCAATGGAAATAAAGTGAGAACAATTTTTTTTTTATCATTTTTGACCTGTATATAAGCCTTCTTTAAGAGGTTATATTATATTATTGGGGTGCTAATGGTATTATAACCATAGAAGGTGCACACATTATCACTTTTGGTAAAAAAAAATGTAGGCAATATTTTCTGTGTGAGTCTGTAAAAGGACAACAGCAGCAGTAGGCTCAGTTTTGTAATATTAACAGGATAAACAGTAGGCTGGGAATAAATGGTGATCATAGTCAGAATATTTTTGAGGACTATCTGGGCTAGCACTCGGGGCCCTAGGCTCCAGGGGGAACCAATGACCAGATTGCCCTCTTTATAATATTTTATGCTCCACCACTGGCAGCAAAAAAACAAGAAGGGTACAAACAATGACAAACGCCATTTGAAAGGGCCTTCCCTGCCTTCATTCATGAATGTACTGGTCTGGTGCTGTGAGAGTCAGTTATGGAAAGTTTGAAGTGTGACTGAATAAAGTGTATGGATAGGTGTCATTACCTGTATAAGCGACACCTATCCACACACTTTATTTAGCCACACTCCAGATTCTCCACTATGACCAAGACCAAATCTCTGCCTAAGGACACCTGGGGTAAAATGATAAACGTCACCAGACCGGGTTGGGCGACAGGAAAATATTCAAGCAGCTTGGCGAGAAGGCACCAAGTGTTGGTGTAATTATTAGAAAGTGGAAGAAACAGAAGATGAGTATCAACAGGGCCTGTGTCAGCACCCAGCATACTTGGGCAAGTGTCGGGGCCCTGTCTAGCTGGTGGGCCCACTGGCCATCAGAGGCTGGAAGCCCTGACAGCCAGGGACAGACAGCCCTGATAACAAGAGACCCATCAGGGACACTCAGGCAGCAGCTGAGTTCATGCCACAGCACTACTAGATCACATAGCTAATTTGCATGTAAATATATGTTCCAAGATGAGGTGGCCAGGATAGGCACATATATACCAGGGGCAGGGACAGATATAGAAGGAGGAAAATCACTGTTTACATATTATCCGGCAGCTGTTACAGGGCTATATGGGGGCTTCTGCTGGACTATATGGACTGGGCTAAGTTTATATATTATCTGGAGGCTGCTGCTGGGCCATATATATATAATATGGAGACTGTGAGTCTGGCTCCAGTGCTGAAGACCCAGCCACTGGCCAGGCTCCACCATCCTCATCTTTGGTGGAGCAGGTGCCTGATCCCAGTGGTGGTGGGGGGCCGTGCCCAGGGCCCAGCTCAGGCATACAAAGGCGTCGCACACCTGCCCCACCCCACACTGAGCTGGGTACCTGGGCAAAATGGGTCCTATTGGACAGAGAGAGGACCCCCGCCACTTCAATCGGGCACATGGCCAGTGAGAGTGTGTGCCGCATGGAGCCAGAACAACGTGCCATCGCCGAGAGGGCCATCATTCGGGTCCTGAAAGCGGGCGTTGATGGGTCACTGAGATGGGTGGTTACATTGCGATCCCCAAGAAAACAACCCCAGTGCCCCCTGCGCCCCAACAACCCATGGCTAGAGGTCACCAAAATCAGGAACCTCCACGTCCACCATGAAGACTCCAGCACAGAAGGGCCCCCCAATGTGTGGGAGTACAGGGATGAGGGGAGGAGCCATTTTCTGATCCAGCAGAGTTCGAAGAAGCAAGACGCTACTAGGCAATGCAGTACATTGCGTACTGGACTTCTTAGTTTATTTTTAAGCTAAAACCAAGTGTGTTGTTATTTTAATTTTGTGGTAATAAACCAGACTTCGATTTCCCATACCTACGTCCACATATGTGTCAGGTTCTGCAGTATGGTTGTGTGTGTAGTGTGTTGTGGGTGTAATGGTGATGTTTGTGTGGCAGAAGGTGAGGCCTCATGTCCACAATAACATAGTGGGGTCATTGTAGCAGACAGGAGCCTATCCCTAGATGACATGTATGAGTATTGAGAGATTACGAGTCTTCTGTGGTCGACATTGGCAAGTATGTTTGGGTCTATATGTTTGTTAATGTGGGTGTGATATTGGAGACATTGATGTAAAACAGACACTGGGACTAGGACTGTTCCTATCACAGGACGGCAAATACAAAAAGTCTGGATATACCAACATCCCATAAGGTAAACACATATCTGCCATCATGACTATATGATATTCACATGCTTTAACTAAAAAAATACATATATACATTTCCAGACCAGTATCAGGATACACAGAAAGACAGGAACCCAAATCCTTATAAGAATTACAGACATACCAGCCAAGAAGGTAAATTTGTCTAATATACATTTTGATATCTATTTGATATCTACTAAACTTCTTATCCACATGACCACCCTTTCTCCATAGCCACTGAAAGTCTCCTTCCCTAAAAAACATCATATCTACCTGCAAGCCAGCCTTGCCCTCTCACCAGTAACAACAGGTAAATAGTCTAGCTACTCTTTAACATATTCCCGTATAACTTTATATGACAACCCTTGATAGTTTCTGAAACCCCCATCTTTAGTTTTATATCTCGTCACTTTCAGTTGACCTTATACATAAGAAGTAACCCTGTTTTTCATACTTTCATGTGTAGTTCAGCGTCAATTCTGTAAATACTGTATATATTTAGACAGATATATACTTCAATGTCTGCACTGTATATATTCTCACTGTAATTTTATTATTTTTTCATAGTGACGTATTGATAAAGGTCTGTCACAAGACCGAAACGTTTGCTTTCACCATCCACTCTGTTTATATGTCTTTCAAATAAAACACCAATAAGCAACTACCAGATGAGTGCTGGGATCTTTCTAATATTAGTCTAAAGATCGTTGGATCTTTTCTACAATAGCACCATCATAACGACAAAACAAAACTGAGTGCTGGTTATTTACGACTATCTACGATTTCACCGGAGTGACACATCGCCTTTCAGAACTCCAGGCGAGATTACGGCGTGTGATGGTACCTTTAGAGAGAGCATGATCTAGCATGATCTTATGAATTGGCCAATGCATCAGCAAACTTTCTTAGTTTTTTTTCAGTGTTCTTAAGCAGGTTTTGCTATGTCTCATTTCCCCATACACATTTGTATCAGCTTGATGTATTTGCCTTGCTATTTATTTTTATAGCCATTATGCTAGATCATGTATTCTCTTAGGGTACCTTTACACACGGCTACATTTGTACCGTAGCTTGTCACCAGGTAACTTACTGGTTGCAGTGAAATCATGGATACATGGTTCTATCTTGTTGCTGTGTACAAATGGAATCATGTATCCATGATTTCACTGCAACCAGTAAGTTACCTGGTGACAAGCTACAAATGTAGCCGTGTGTAAAGGTACCCTTAGTGTTCAGTATGAAGCTGTTCACCTTATTTTTTAGTGTGTTTTTCCAGCTAGCTCCTTTATACACTGGTATCACAAGTCAGTCCCTACCTTTGGTGTTATTGATATAAACTTAAACTGTCTAGGTAACGCATCTTCTCATATGGGATTTACCTTTGCATTTCTTGGACTGTGTAATGTATTTTCTGGTCCTCCTTATTATAGACCTGGGTAGCCCTTTGTCCTGTGTATATACTTCCGCCAGTATGCTTTTTCTGTGGTGCAGTACTTCCCTGTATCAAAGTGTATACTGCCCACGTATATTACAGTTTCAGAGATGGGCACAGCATAGTGCACATGCGCGGCATGATGCCAATCATGCGAACATGACATGGCTTCTGTGGGTGGTGCCCCGGAGCACATAACATCATCGGAGGTTTCCCTCCTTTCTGGGACCCTCCCAAGAGGCTGGTTCAGGTGCACCACTGTAGGTAATCATGCCGCTCTTTGACTAAATGCCGTTTCATTAATTGGGACCCAATTATCCACACACATCACCACTGCCCCTGAGGAAGCTGCCGGAAACACATTTCGGGGCTTCTGCCTGCCACTGCTTTGTGCTACCACTACTTCTTACATGGGTAAGATTGCCACTGAGTCACTTAGCTCAAAGATCTACCTGGTTAAGGGCCCTTTCACATCAGCGTTTATTTGAAATCGCGGCAGATGCGGTGAAAAAAACGCATCTGCCGCGATTGCCGCATAACCGCTGCACTTGCGGCGCGGTTGCGGTAATCCCCATAGAAAGTATAGGGGGACTTGCGGTCAGCCGCGGGTTTTTTCGCGGCCGCACCTGCCGCAAGTGCAAAACCGCACTTGCCGCACCTGCCGCAAGTCCCATTATACTTTCTATGGGGATTACCGCAACCGCGCCGCAAGTGCAGCGGTTATGCGGCAATCGCGGCAGATGCATTTTTTTCACCGCATCTGCCGCGATTTCAAATAAACGCTGATGTGAAAGGGCCCTAAGACTGCTATGTATTAGGTTTTGTTGTTGGTCCCTTATATTGGCTGCTAAGCCTCAGATGTAATTGCTGTGTATGGTATATATGTAGCGTATATACTCGCGTATAAGCCGAGTTTTTCAGCCCAAAAATTGGGCTGAAAAGTTACCCCCTCGGCTTATACGCGAGTCACTATACGGGCGCCCCACCCCCAGAGGTATACAGGCCCCCCCCGTGCTCCTTAAACCTGTAAGGGAAGATGATTATACTTATCGCTGTCCGGCTGCCGTCCCCGCTCTCCATCGCGCTCCTCCATCTGCATCGCGCTCCTCCATCTTCCGGCTTCCTGTCGGCACCGACAATGACGTCATTGTCGGCGCAGAACACAGGAAGTCGGAAGCCGGTGAATGAAGATGGAGGAGCGCGATGCAGATGGAGGAGCGCGATGGAGAGCGGGGACGGCAGCCGGACAGCGATAAGTATAATCATCTTCCTTTACAGGTTTAAGGAGCATGGGGGGGGCCTGTATACCTCTGGGGGGGGCCTGTATACCTCGGGCTGCTGCTGCATATAACATGGGGCTGCTGCTGCATATAACATGGGGCTGCTGCTGTATATAAAATGGGGCTGCTGCTGTATATAACATGGGGCTGCTGCTGCATATAACATGGGGCTGCTGCTGTATATAAAATGGGGCTGCTGCTGTATATAACATGGGGCTGCTGCTGTATATAACATGGGGCTGCTGCTGTATATAACATGGGGCTGCTGCTGTATATAACATGGGGCTGCTGCTGTATATAACTTGGGGCTGCTGCTGTATATAACATGGGGCTGCTGCTGTGTATAACATGGGGCTGCTGCTGTATATAACATGGGGCTGCTGTATATAACATGGGGCTGCTGCTGTATATAACATGGGGCTGCTGCTGTGTATAACATGGGGCTGCTGCTGTGTATACCATGGGGCTGCTGCTGTGTATACCATGGGGCTGCTGCTGTGTATACCATGGGGCTGATGCTGCTGTGTATACCATGGGGCTGCTGCTGTATATACCCTGGGGCTGCTGCTGTATATACCCTGGGGCTGCTGCTGTTTATACCACTGAGGCTGCTGCTGTATATACCTCTGGGGCTGCTGTATACTACCACTGGGGCTGCTTTATATACCTCTGGGGCTGCTGTATACTAACTACTGGGGCTGCTGCTGTATATACCACTGGGGCTGCTGCTGTATACTACCACTGGGGCTGCTGTATATACCTCAGGGGCTGCTGTATACCACACTGCTGAGGGCTGTATACCTGTGCTGGGGTCCACCCTCGGCTTATACACGAGTCAATAGTTTTTCCCAGATTTTGGGGGCCAAAGTAGGGGGGTCGGCTTATACACGGCTCGGCTTATACACGAGTATATACGGTACTTGCCAAAAATTGATATAATTATCTGAAAAATGGAATTCTGTTTTACTATTCTGTTATTTTTATATGGATTACTTATGATACAACTTACCAATATAGACCACTTATAATTTTTTATATTCAATTTTTCTATTACGTTTTTACTAATTGAAATATGGTATGTGATGATTGATAAATCTGCTCCTGGATTTTACTGGTTTACTAAGTGCACAGGTTGTGTTTTGTGCTCTCCTTTGCCTTTGTCCATGTCCTATTGTCATTTTAGATGTACTTGTGATATTGAGTTCAATGTTAAGTCCTCAATCAATTAAGCTTTTACATTTTCACTTTGGACCATTGTCACTCTTTCTATTTATAACTTGGGTACAATGTGCACTTTGTGCTCTTGGTTATAAAATGTATTGATAAAGTAGCATACCTTTTGCCTTTGAGGTCCAAACAGGTTCCCATTGTTCTTCTAGCTGCTCAGCTAAGTAGCAGGGCAATCACAGAGAGAAGGGAACAACTGAAGAAGTCCAGCTCCTTCACGTTTAAGATTGGATGGCTGGGTTATCAATCAATACACTGACAGCTCAGCACATACCAACACCAGATTGGATGATTGAACTGCTGCTTACCAAAGTAACAGCTCAGCACACCCTGAATATGTAGTGCTGAAAACTGCATGTCACTCATTGTGTCCAAGGCACATTAAGTGGAGGAATTGTAACATATTTATCTAAAAGGTGAGTTTAAGAAATCATAACTTGACCTCACAATATAAAAAGAGATCTATATTGCTGGACAAATAGAATATAAAGTTATGGTCTGTAGTATAATCTGTCTTGAAGAAAAACAATTGTTGCTCTTACATGGGTCAAAATAATCGTGGGTCTGACAGGGTTAATTGTGTATTCAGACACCTTTTGCATTGGTTTCCCTTTATCGGTCTCTTTAGTGCACTGCTTGATTTCATTGCTAAGTATAAACTAATCTATAAGACAGCAGGGAACATAAAAACATATTCATGCCTCATCCACTAAGTATATGAGCTGTGAAGACAGAGCAAACAAACATCACCCAACAAAGCAGCAATCCTCCCTCCTACTGACTCTTAATATTATGCAGAGGCTACAAGCGATATCTGACAGCCACTGGGAATGTACATGTGCTGGTATTTCATCACATTGCCTTTCAGTGTAATCCAATAGTAGATCCACAGCTTGTGGTACCATTATGTTAGTCTGTATAAATCTGGAAAGTCAAAGTCCCATGTTGTTTGTCTTTATGCTTTATATGAAGATGTATTTTAAGAGCCTTACTTCCAGAGTGGGAGAGAAACTATCTTTTCAGTTTTTATAGAATTGGATACTGATTCATTTCATAGTATACCTAAGCTCATAAATGTGTGAAAATGTTTTGCCGTAAAAGCAACAGTTTTCAGCCTGCAGCCACCATTGTGAGTAGTCTAGATGATTACAAGTGACTTAAGCCCCCGTCACACACAGCAAGAGCACTAGTGAGATTGCTGATACGTTACAGGTTTGTGACGCAACAGCGACCTCACCAGCGATCTCGCTATGTTTGACACATAGCAGCGACCAGGCCCCTGCTGTGAGATTGCTGATCGTGTTGGAATGTCTTGCACCATTTTTTGATAGTCGAGCTCCCGCTGGCCAGCATCCATCGGTGTGTTTGATGCCTTAACAACGACCTCGTTGACGACTCAGAACTCACCACGTAGGCGTGCTTTTGTGTTGCCTTTTCCATGCCCCTCAGCTCCGGTTGATGGCCACTACTGCATTTTGAATGGGCGGTTTTGCCTGAAAAGAAGGCAGCTTTGTAGCGCTTCCGTCCTTTGTTTCTGAGAACGTGCTGGGTTACGGATCATATTTGAGCTTCATTTCACCTCGCGATTTGCTTCAGCGTCCCCATCGGAGTCGCTAGTGCGCTACGTTGCTGCGTCGTTGTGTAGATCTGACTGTTTGACATCTCATCAGCAACCACTTGGCGACATTCCGGCAATCCTTACCAGGTCGCATCGTTGTCAGGATCGCTAGAATGTCACCAAGTGTAACGGGACCCTTATTCTATGGAAGCTGAACATGTTGGTCATCTGTGGGCTCCTTTGGAGGTGGCTGAAATTAAAGGGTGAAAGGTTGAAGGGGTTAAAACTTAACCTTTATTTGTCATCTCTTAAAAATGACTATAGAGTCAATAAAAAATATAAAAACTACAAATAGTGCAAGATAGCACTGTGACTGTCACCAGTGTCAGTGATATAAAACTATCCCTGTATAGTCACAGGGTCATAGTGTATAGAGTTACCAACCTCGCACCTTTTATTTAACAGTACCAGAGGTATACCCCTATATCTCTCGCTACCTAGATCAAGGTCCCACTATGTCTTGCGGTCCTTAGGTGAAAGAGATATATGTAACAAGAGCACAATAACCCCACACTTCCCAAATTAGAAAGATCTCACCGGGTTGTCTCTTGTCGTTACCACTTGAGTCTTCCCAACTCCATATGGTCCTATGACTTTTTCGACCAACGGGTTGCCGACTCAACAGTTGTTCATTTTATATATGCCACCACGTCCTTCCTAGCGACGCGCTTCGTGTCAAACTCTCATCAGGGGAGTCATGGATTTCTGGAAGCAGGGACCGCTACACCGCTGCAGATCCCCCTTGTTGTCTATGGCAAAGTTTTGATGCCTGAAGCAGTGCAAAAAGTTTACATTAGTACACTGGTTACACTGCAACAATGCTCAATCCTGTTTCCCAATTGTAGTTACACCACCCTCTATGCCCTCACCACTGGTAACACTTACCCAGCCTAGCTGTGCATGGCATCTGTGGTTTGAACAACCCGCCGCGGTCATTTCCCGTTATTTATGACTGCTTCCATAGCAGTCACGTGTTGTTTCGCGTCGCCGGAAGTGACGCAGCGGAGATGCGTCGCCGTATTACGTCGCTCCGGCGATGTGGAACGCACGTGCGTACCACCTTACGTCGCTCCAGCGATGTGAAACGCATATGCGTTCCACGCTCCTTCCTGGATCTAACTCATTGGTTGGGAGTGAGTGTGAGGTGTAATCACTCCCTACAGCGGGCGGAGCCTCTCAGGAATGTGGGAATCACCTCCTTACACACATTCCTTTACATCAGAGATCTCCTATCCAAAGAGAGGTTTCTCTGTGTTTCCCAAAAGGGTATTTAAAGGATTCCTGTCGCATCAGTATACCGTATTACACTTCCCAATTGTTTTATACTTGCGTTTTGTGGAGTGCTCCTAATAGAGATTGCCCACTTCAAAGTCCATATTCCCAATCCAATCGTACATTTCCCAGCGGCTGCAGACCAGGCCAAGGGGAGGGGTTTAAAGGCTCACATTTTTGAGATTATGGTGCATGATGTATACTTGCAATAACTAAGATCTCCCAATTTGGCATAGTGGAGGTGGCTGCAAAGAGAAGCTATCTATTTTGCTTTCATGTTTTAAATCCATTTTATTTTAAATGATTTTTTTAAAGAGAATATGTCACCAGGTTTTTTGCTACCCCATCTGAGAACAGCATCATGTATAGGGAGACACCCTTATCCCAGCGATGTATCACTTACCGAGCTGCTTAGCTCAATGGCTGCTATTAAGAGCAGATGTTGGTTGTTTAGTACAGTATGAACCCAAACTGCATGGAGTGGGTTCAGTTTCTGAGCTCTTTCATATACCCACACCTTTCATTCACCCACGCCTTGCTAGATAGCTGCCTTTATTTGACAGATCTAGCCTTTTTGGATTTTTAATTGTCTTGTCCTTTATATAGAGATGCATCATATCATCATAAAGTTAATTTATTTCAGCAATTCAATAGAGTGAAGCAAATATGTTACAGTTGTGGCCAAAAGTATTGACACCCCTGCAATTCTGTTAGATAATACTCAGTTTCTTCCTGAAAATGATTGCAATCACAAATTCTTTGGTATTATTATCTTCATTTAATTTGTCTTCAATGAAAAAACACAAAAAGAATTGTCCTAAAGCCAAATTGGATATAATTCCACACCAAACATAAAAAAGGGGTGGACAAAAGTATTGCCCCTGTTAGAAAAATCATGTGATGCTTCTCTAATTTGTGTAATTAACAGCACCTGTAACTTACCTCTGGCACCTAACAGGTGTTGGCAATAACTAAATCACACTTGCAGCCAGTTGACATGGATTAAAGTTGACTCAACCTCTGTCCTGTGTCCTTGTGTGTACCACATTGAGCATGAAGAAAAGAAAGAAGACCAAAGAACTGTCTGAAGACTTGAGAAACCAAATTGTGAGGAAGCATGAGCAATCTCAAGGCTACAAGTCCATCTCCAAAGACCTGAATGTTCCTGTGTCTACTGTGTGCAGTGTCATCAAGAAGTTTAAAGCTCATGGCACTGTGGCTAATCTCCCTAGAGGTGGACGGAAAAGAAAAATTGACAAGAGATTTCAACGCAAGATTGTGCGGATGGTGGATAAAGATCCTCAACTAACATACAAACAAGTTCAAGCTGCCCTGCAGTCTGAGGGTACAACAGTGTCAACCCGTACTATCCGCCAGCGTCTGAATGAAAAAGGACTGTATGGTAGGATACCCAGGAAGACCCCACTTCTTACCCTGAGACATAAAAAAGCCAGGCTGAGTTTGCCAAAACTTACCTGAGAAAGCCTACAACGTTTTGGAAGAATGTTCTCTGGTCAGATGAGACAAAAGTAGAGATTTTTGGGCAAAGGCATCAACATAGAGTTTACAGGAGAAAAAAGAGGCATTCAAAGAAAAGAACACGGTCCCTACAGTCAAACATGGGGGAGGTTCCCTGATGTTTTGGGGTTGCTTTGCTGACTCTGGCACTGGACTGCTTGACAGTGTGCATGGCATTATGAAGTCTGAAGACTACCAACAAATTTTGCATCATAATGTAGGGCCCAGTGTGAGAAATCTGGGTCTCTCTCAGAGATCATGGGTCTTCCAGCAGGACAATGACCCAAACACACACTTCAAAAAGCACTAGAAAATGGTTTGAGAGAAAGCACTGGAGACTTCTAAGGTGGCCAGCAATGAGTCCAGATCTGAATCCCATAGAACACCTGTAGAGAGATCGAAAAATGGCAGTTTGGAGAAGGCACCATTCAAATATCAGGGACCTGGAGCAGTTTGCCAAAGAAGAATGGTCTAAAATTCCAATGTTTTGCTTTTTGCTTCATTCTCTTTTGTGTTTTTTTCATTGAAGACAAATTACATGAAGATAATAATACCAAAGAATTTGTGATTGCAATCATTTTCAGGAAGAAACTGAGTATTATCTGACAGAATTGCAGGGGTGTCAATACTTTTGGCCACAACTGTATATAGAGTCATTATAAACAGAGTGATCCATTTCAAGTGTTTATTTATGTTAATATTGATAACTAGCTGTGAGCCCGATGCAAATGCATCGGGATTCTAGAACGTGCGTTAATTAGATTATAGTAGCTATATTTTTTTTTTTATTTACATTTTTTTTGAATAACTTAATGTTATGAATATTTTATTTATTTGTTTTTTTTATTAAAATTAGTTAATGTTATGAATTTTTATATGGAATTTTTTTTTTATTATTTCTTATTTTATTATTGTAATTATTTATTATTTAATATTTTTATAATATTATTATTTTTTTTATTTTAATTGAATTTTTTTTTATTTGAGTAATTTGATTTTCTTAGAATTAATGTTATTAATATTTTAATTATATATATTTTTATTTTATTTATTTATTTTTTTAATTTTGATTTATTTTATTATTTATTATTTTTATTATTTGTATATTAATTTTTTTATTTTAATTAAATTTATTTGTAAGATTAATTTTTTTAATTTTAATTAGCGGCCGCACTTGCCGCAAGTGCAAAACCGCACTTGCCGCACCTGCCGTAAGTCCCCCTATACTTTCTATGGGGATTACCGCAACCGTGCCGCAAGTGCGGCGGCTGAGGTAGCGACTCGCAATGGCCTCGCGGCCATTGCTCGCGCTGCACAGCGACTCGCAATGGATCCCCATACAAAGTATAGGGAGACTTGCGGCAGGTGCGGCGGCTGAGGTAGCGACTCGCAATGGCCTCGCGGCCATTGCTCGCGCTACCTCAGCGGTAAATCGCTAAGTTTGTGGCCGAGCCTCTGGTTCTATTTTCGGCCAACGACTCGCAATGGCCGCTTCGCGGCCATTGCTCGCGCGTGGTGACGTCACATAGTGACAAAGCCACGGCGATTTCGGGGTCCGACACGATTTTGCCTACGGCAATTATAGAGTAGATTATGGCTTACAGCCAATGAATACCCAAAGGTCATTATTTCAGAGAATTAAAGTAGGGAAAATGAAGGGTCTGAGAGATAAAATATTACCTAAATATGTATCAGAGGCTTCACCTTATGTGGTTGTGAGAGTCACAACCACTATAAAAGCATATCATAGCTGCTACAGTCCTCAGCACGGTGCATAAACAGTAAGCAGAATGAAGGGTTAAAGACTATGCTGCCATATTTTACTAGACATCAAAGGATGAATATAATATTGATTTATTAGTCAACATGTTTCAAGGCTCCCTGGCCCCTTCCTCAGGGCAAATCAATGCCCTAAAAGCCCTAAAACACGTTTACTAATAAACCAATATTATATTCACCCTTTGATATCTCATGGAATACAGCAGCACAGTTTTTAACCATTCATCCTCCCTACTTAAATTTCCTGAGATAATGACCTTCGGGTTTTTATTGGTTGTTAGTCATAACATTTACAGAAATAACCACTTGTAAAAGATCAGTCTGTAATGACTGTATATCATTTATGCATTTACATTTTTGTATTGAATTACTGAAAAAAATGAACCTTTTGATGATATTCTAAGAATTCATTGACATGCACCTGTATGTCACTAATTTATCTCAGTTTAGACCTTTGATCTATAGAGTGACTGTCTTCAGATTTTCATTCTGGATTTATCGCTCTTGTTTAATCTTCTGGTTCTGATTAATAACTGATTGACTACTCATCTGATTAAACATCACTGCCTTGTCCTCAGTACTGGTTTAGTCCAAATTTCCTTGTAGGGGTTCCTCATGAAGAATAGAAGGTTTTTTTTAACTAGATAGCGCTAGAGCAACACAACCTTTCATTTTGGAAATGGTGTTTTTCATAGCACGATATTTATTAACCCCTTCACACCCTAGCTTCACTATCCTGACCATTTTTTTTTCAGTTCTGACCAGTGTAATTTTATGAGGTTATAATTCTGAAACATTTCAATGGATACCAGTGATTCTGAGACTGTTTTTGTACTTCATGTTACTGGTGAATTTAGGGTGATATTTTTGCAACTATTTATGAAATCAAACATTTGGTTGAAATTTAAAAAAAAATGGGTAATTTTCAAACTTTTAATTTTTATGCCCTTAATCCAGAGATTTATGTCAAACAAAATAGTTAATAAATAACATTACCGACAAGTCTACTTTACATAAGAACAATTTTTAAAACATAATTTTTTTTAGAATCATCAATTTCTCATTTTTCCAACAAATGCAATTTGTGTAGGGACCACATCACAATTGAAGTGGCTTTGATCGGCCTACGTGATAGAAAAGGTGACACCACTCCAAAATCTTCACCCCTTAAATTGTTTAAAACCACATTCAAGAGGTTTATTACCCCTTCAAGTGCTTCACAGGTACCAAAGTAATGTGAAAGGGAAAAATTATAATGCAACTTTTTCTGACAAAAATTTTACTTTAGCCTCAAATTTTGCATTTTGACAAGGGTAATAGGAGAAAATGGATCACAGTATTTGTTGTGCAATTTCTCCTGAGCACATTGGTACCCCGTACGTGGCAGAAAACGACTGTTTGGACGCACGGTATGGTTTGGACAAGAAGAAGCTACATGTGACAAAATTGGCTGAAATCCTTAGCAAATGCCATGTCAAATTTTGAGAGTCCCTGATGTGCCTAAACAGTGAAAAACCCTCCACTAGTGAACCCATTTTTCCCACAAAAATGTTGTTTTAGCCCCAAGTATTTTATTTATACCATTGTAACAGGAGAAAATGCACCATGCAATTTGTTATACAATTTCTCTTAAAGGGATCCTATCACCTCCTAAGCTATCAAAACATGTCCCTGCAGCATATTATCACTAACCTCACACTCCTATTGTTTTCTAAAAGCATCCTGTGAAAGTGGATAAAAACGTTTTATACTTAATCATTAGGGATTATAATTAGCAGTGACTATATTCTTTAGTCACTAGGGATGGCTGTTTTGCAGCCTGAATGATCCAGCCTCTCTCTGTCCGTGCTACTGTTAAGTGCAGCTGAAGGAAGGACTAATGATTTGCATTCTGTGAGTGATAGAGAGGGGGGAGGGCAAAGCCTGCACAAGCAGAGCACACAGACAGAGAGAGGGTGGATCCTGGAGACTGCAAAACAACATGCCCTAAGGGCTAAAGAATATAGCCCCTGCTAATTATAATCACTAATGAGTAAGTATTAAAACGTTTTTCACAGGATGCTTTTAGGAGACAAAAGGAGTGTGAGATTAGTGATAATATGCTGCAGGGACATGTTTTGGTAGCTTAGGAGGCATTCTGGAGATGACAGGATCCCTTTAAGTACAATGATACCTCATATGTGGTTGAAAATGGCTTTTGAGGAAAAGTGCATGGCTCAGAATTGATGGAGTGCCAAATTGGAATTCACATTTAGTTGGAATGGTGTGGGATTGCTATGTCTCACTGGCAGAGCCCGCGACATGCCATGAAGGCAGACCTCCCACAAGTGAATACATTTTACAACTACACACCTCAATGAACTCATCTAGGATTGTAGCAAGCATATTGGCACTACAGATGTGTAAGTGAATTTTATACTATTCGGCATTGAAGAAACAAATGGTATTTCTCCAGCTTCTTATAGTCTGGATGGTGTCCCCTGTCCTTACTGGTGTATATTGCTGCAGTTTTGACATTTGCCCTGGGCCCCCAGGTACCAGGGACCCTGGGCTTCAGGTATTGGCTCAGCTATGTTAAATTACAGCTGCTGTAGAGGAGGCTGGAGGCATCTGACATCTTCAATGACAGCAGATGATGCCCACCCACTCTCAATTCCTCTTCATTTTTGCAAACTTTTTGCTGCAAATGTCCTTAAGGGGCTGACATGTGCAGTGCAAATGGGAATTTACTGGGAGAAGAATCAAGTTGTTGTGAGAAGAAGATCTTGGAATCACCCCTGAGCATGCCAGGACTACATCTCAATCTTCTATCTTTAGTGCCCACAGCTAGTGAGTATAATCCATGTGTGTCTGTATTCCGGCTCTTGTTTGCGACTCATACACAGCATCATACAGTATATTATGGTCCACACTATATCCTGTATTACAATATGTCTGCATATACTATAATATATGTTTGATAATACTAACAAAAATAGAGGTCTAATAATGCCCATGATGTTTATCAACCGAGGATAAGGAACAAAGCTCACACATATATAATTGCAAATGGTGATTATTTTATTAAGGTGAACATACAGTCATACCAGGTATTATACAAAAATGTAAAAGGTTAGTGACCAAGTGTCATAAAGTGCATAGGGAAAGGAGAATGCATACACTAGGTGCACACAAAGATAAATATCACAAATCTACTAATGGAAAGTGTATAACAGGAAGATATAAGGTGCCATTGATCTACCATAAAGAAAATTAAAGCTACCCTGCTGGTAATTACCGTATATACTATTGTATAAGCCGACCCCCCTACTTTTGCCCCCAAAACCTGGGAAAACCTATTGACTCGTGTATAAGCCGAGGGTGGACCCCAGCACAGGTATACAGCCCCCAGCAGTGTGGTATATAGGCCCCCCCAGTGGTAGTATACAGCAGCCTCCCCAGTGGTATGCAGGCCCCAGCAGTATATACAGCAGCCCCAGTGGTATACAGCAGCCCTTAGGTAGTACACAGCAGCCCCAGAGGTATATACAGCAGCCCCAGGGGTATACACAGCAGCCCCAGGGGTATACACAGCAGCCCCAGGGGTGTACACAGCAGCCCCAGGGGTGTACACAGCAGCCCCAGGGGTGTACACAGCAGCCCCAGGGGTGTACACAGCAGCCCAAGGGGTATACACAGCAGCCCCAGGGGTATATACAGCAGCCCCAGGGGTGTACACAGCAGCCCCAGGGGTGTACACAGCAGCCCCAGGGGTTTATACAGCAGCCCCAGGGGTGTACACAGCAGCCCCAGGGGTGTACACAGCAGCCCCAGGGGTGTACACAGCAGCCCCAGGGGTGTACACAGCAGCCCCAGGGGTGTACACAGCAGTCCCAGGGGTATATACAGCAGCCCCAGGGGTATACACAGCAGCCCCAGGGGTATACACAGCAGCCCCAGGGGTATATACAGCAGCCCCAGGGGTATACACAGCAGCCCCAGGGGTATACACAGCAGCCCCAGGGGTAGTACACAGCAGCCCCAGGGGTGTACACAGCAGCCCCAGGGGTGTACACAGCAGCCCCAGGGGTATACACAGCAGCCCCAGGGGTATATACAGCAGCCCCAGGGGTATACACAGCAGCCCCAGGGGTATACACAGCAGCCCCAGGGGTAGTACACAGCAGCCCCAGGGGTATATACAGCAGCCCCAGGGGTATACACAGCAGCCCCAGGGGTATACACAGCAGCCCCAGGGGTAGTACACAGCAGCCCCAGGGGTAGTACATAGCGGCCCCAGGGGTAATACACAGCAGCCCCAGGGGTAGTACACAGCAGCCCCAGGGGTATACACAGCAGCCCCAGGGGTATATACAGCAGCCCCAGGGGTATACACAGCAGCCCCAGGGGTATACACAGCAGCCCCAGGGGTAGTACACAGCAGCCCCAGGGGTATATACAGCAGCCCCAGGGGTATACACAGCAGCCCCAGGGTATACACAGCAGCCCCAGGGGTAGTACACAGCAGCCCCAGGGGTAGTACACAGCAGCCCCAGGGGTAATACACAGCAGCCCCAGGGGTAGTACACAGCAGCCCCAGGGGTAGTACACAGCAGCCCCAGGGGTATATACAGCAGCCCCAGGGGTAGTACACAGCAGCCCCAGGAGCTTTGTGTGACAGAGCAAGTGCGACAGAAGTAAATGTGTGACTTGTGATTCAGTGACTTTGGATTAAGGGAGTTTGGAAGGGAGGACTTACTGAATTGCTGGTTGTATTTTATTAATACTTTGCATTTCTTTTACTTATCATTTCTGTCTGGTGCAATCCCCATTAGGAAATGAGCTCCATGATTGGCAATGCCATCCAGTGTACATCTTGCCACATGTATGCATTCCTTGACCAGCCGGCCGAGGGTGCATACTGCTGTGTGAGATGTGAGTACGTTGTGCATTTGGAAGCCCAGATACTGGATCTAAATGAACGACTGACAACGCTGAGATCCATAGACAATATGGAAAGGAGTCTGCTGCTCACTGAACAGCTGCTCAATGGGATAGATGTGGGGGAGGATGGTACTATGGAGCCTCAGGACCATGAGGTAGCTAGCTGGGTGACAGTTAGAAGGCGGGGTAGAGGGAAGGGTGCCAGGGAGGCTAGCCCTGATCTGGCACACCCCAATAAATTTGCTATGTTGGCAGATGAGGGGGTGTGAGTTCAGGGATAGCACTGCTGCAGCAGGGCATGACCTCTGAAAGCCAGAGGAGTGTCTGCTCCAGTAAGGGGGAAAACAGGAGAGTAGGGCAGGCCAGACAGGTGCTGGTAGTGGGGGACTCAATTATTAGGGGAATAGATAGGGCAATCTGTCACAAAGACAGGGATCGTCGAACAGTGTGCTGCCTACCTGGCGCTCGAGTCCGGCACATCGCTGATCGGGTTGACAGATTACTGGGAGGGGCTGGTGAGGACCCAGCGGTCATGGTGCACATTGGCACAAATGACAAAGTTAGAGGTAGGTGGAAGGTCCTTAAAGATGATTTCAGGGAATTAGGCTGCAAGCTTAAGGCAAGGACCTCCAAGGTAGTATTCTCTGAAATACTGCCTGTACCACGTGCCACACCAGAGAGGCAACGGGAGATTAGGGAGATAAATAAGTGGCTCAGGAATTGGTGTAGGAAGGAGGGGTTTGGGTTCCTGGAGAACTGGGCCGACTTCTCTGTTGGCTACAGGTTCTATGCTAGGGACGGGCTGCACCTCAATGGGGAGGGTGCAGCTGTGCTGGGGGAGAAAATGGCTAGAAGGTTGGAGGAGTATTTAAACTAGGGATTGGGGGGGAGGGTATTCATTGTATAGGAGGGGAAGATAGTGTAAACAGTAACCTGGGCACAAGTAATAAAATTGGGGGTGGCATGGGGGGTGGGGTTAGAACAGTCAATCTAGTAGGAAGGAATAGAGGTAAAGAGAGATGCATAAAGTGCATGTTCACTAATGCCAGAAGCCTCACCAACAAAATGGAGGAATTAGAATTGATTTTGTTGGAAAATAATTATGACATGGTGGGGATTTCGGAGACTTGGCTGGATGAGAGCCTTGACTGGGCTGTTAATTTACAGGGCTATTGTCTGTTCAGAAATGACCGTACAAATAGGCGAGGAGGAGGTGTATGTTTATACGTAAAATCATCCTTAAAACCCATCCTGCGTGATAATATAGGTGAATCTAATGGAAATGTAGAGTCTCTGTGGGTGGAGATAAGGGGAGGGGGAAAAAATAATAAATTACTGATAGGGGTTTGTTATAAGTCCCCAACAATAATGGAAGTGGAGGAGAATATCCTCATAAAGCAAATAGATGAAGCAGCGACTCAGGGAGAAGTCATTATTATGGGGGACTTCAACTACCCTGAAATACATTGGGGATCAGAAACCTGCAGTTCCAGCAAAGGTAATAAGTTTTTGAAAACTATAAGAGACAATTATTTTTCACAACTGGTTCAGGACCCAACAAGAAGGGGGGCACTGCTGGACCTAATATTAACCAACAGGCCAGACCGCATATCAAATATACGGGTTGGAGGTCACTTGGGTAATAGTGATCATAACTTAATAAGCTTTCAAGTATCCTTTACTAAGACGTGTAGTAGAGGGGCCACAAGGACACTAAACTTCAGGAAGGCAAATTTCCAACGGTTGAGAGATGATCTTAGTGCAATAAACTGGGACGATGTCCTGAGACATAAAAGTACACAACACAAATGGGAGATGTTTATTAGCATCCTGAATAGGACCTGTGCACAATATATACCCTATGGGAATAAGCATGCTAGAAATAGGAGGAAACCACTATGGCTAAATAAAGCGGTAAGAAGTGCAATATGTGACAAAAAGAAAGCATTTAGGGAATTAAAGCAAGTAGGTAGTGATGAAGCATTAAATAAATACAGAAAATTAAATAACATTTGTAAAAAGCAAATCAAGGCAGCAAAGATTGAGACAGAGAGACTCATTGCCAGAGAAAGTAAAAAGAATCCCAAAATATTTTTTAACTACATAAATAGTAAGAAACTAAAAAATGATGGTGTTGGCCCCTTTAAAAATAGTCTGGGTGAAATGGTGGATGAGGATGAGGAAAAAGCAAATATGCTAAATGACTTTTTTTCAACAGTATTTACACAAGAAAATCCCATGACAGACAATATGATCAGTGATAACAAAAATTCTCAATTAAACGTCACCTGCTTAACCCAAGAGGAAGTACGGCATCGTCTAAAAATCACTAAAATTGACAAATCCCCGGGCCCAGATGGGATACACCCCAGAGTGCTGCAGGAATTAAGTACTGTCATAGATAGACCATTATTTTTAATATTTAAAGATTCCATAATAACAGGGTCTGTACCACAGGACTGGCGTATAGCAAATGTGGTGCCAATATTCAAAAAGGGGACAAAAACTGAACTTGGAAATTATAGGCCAGTAAGCTTAACCTCTACTGTGGGTAAAATCCTAGAGGGTTTTCTAAGAGATGCTATACTGGAGTATCTGAAGAAAAATAACCTCATGACCCATTATCAACATGGTTTTACGAGGGACCGTTCCTGTCAAACTAATCTAATAAGCTTCTATGAAGAAGTAAGTTCTGGACTGGACCAAGGAAATGCAGTGGATGTGGTGTATATGGACTTTTCAAAAGCTTTTGATACGGTGCCACACAAAAGGTTGATACATAAAATGAGGGCAATGGGGATAGGGGAAAATATGTGTAAGTGGGTTAAGAACTGGCTTAGTGATAGGAAACAAAGGGTGGTTATTAATGGAACACACTCAGAATGGGTCACAGTTAACAGTGGGGTACCACAGGGGTCAGTGTTGGGCCCGCTTCTATTTAATATATTTATTAATGACCTTGTAGGGGGCATACAGAGTAGAATCTCAATATTTGCAGATGACACTAAACTCTGCAGGGTAATCAATACAGAGGAGGACAATTTTATATTACAGGAGGATTTATGTAAACTAGAAGCTTGGGCTGCTAAATGGCAAATGCGCTTTAATGGGGATAAATGTAAAGTCATGCACTTGGGCAGAGGAAACAAAAGGTATAATTATGTGCTTAATTGTAAAACACTGGGCAAAACTGTCACTGAAAAAGACCTGGGTGTATGGGTAGATGACAAACTCACATTTAGTGGCCAGTGTCAGGCAGCTGCTGCAAAGGCAAATAAAATAATGGGATGTATTAAAAGAGGCATAGATGCTCATGAGGAGAACATAATTTTTACCTCTATACAAGTCACTAGTGCGACCACACTTAGAATACTGTGTACAATTCTGGTCTCCGGTGTATAAGAAAGACATAGCTGAACTAGAGCGGGTCCAGAGAAGAGCGACAAAATTTATTAGAGGACTAAGGGGTCTGCAATACCAAGACAGGTTATTAAACTTGGGGTTATTTAGCTTGGAAAAACGAAGGCTTAGGGGTGATCTTATAATAATGTATAAATATATGAGGGGGCAGTACAGAGACCTTTCTAATGATCTCTTTACTCTTAGGCCTGAGACTGGGACAAGGGGGCATCCTCTACGTCTGGAGGGAAGAAGGTTTAATCATAATCACAGACGCGGATTCTTTACTGTAAGAGCAGTGAGACTATGGAACTCTCTGCCACATGATGTTGTAATGAGTGAGTCACTACTAACATTTAAGAAGGGCCTGGATGCCTTTCTTGAAAACTATAATATTACCAGTTATATATACTAGATTCTTTGATAGGGCGTTGATCCAGGGAATTAGTCTGATTGCCGTATCTGGAGTCAGGAAGGAATTTTTTCCCCCAATGTGGAGATTAGTGTTGCCACATGGGGTTTTTTTTGCCTTCCTCTGGATCAACATGTTAGGCTATGGGTTGAACTAGATGGACTTAAAGTCTTCCTTCAACCTTAAAAACTATGTTACTATGTTACTATGTAGTACACAGCAGCCCCAGGGGTATATACAGCAGCCCCAGGGGTGTACACAGCAGCCCCAGGGGTAGTACACAGCAGCCCCAGGGGTAGTACACAGCAGCCCCAGGGGTAGTACACAGCAGCCCCAGGGGTATATACAGCAGCCCCAGGGGTGTACACAGCAGCCCCAGGGGTAGTACACAGCAGCCCCAGGGGTATATACAGCAGCCCCAGGGGTAGTACACAGCAGCCCCAGGGGTATATACAGCAGCCCCAGGGGTAGTACACAGCAGCCCCAGGCCCCCCTCACTGTTTGGCGCCCCCACCTCAGCATGGCCCCCCCCGCACGCAGCGCTGCGCTCATACATTACCAGCCTGTCAGCTGTCATCCTCCGGTGGCGGATCGCGGCTCCCGGCTCCGGCTTCCATCTTCATCTGTGTCTTCCTGCATTGTGACCGGGGCTCATCGCGATGACGTCATCGCGACGCCGGCCGGTCATGTGACATGCAGGAAGACACAGATGAAGATGGAAGCTGGAGCCGGGAGCCGCGATCCGCCACCGGAGGATGACAGCTGACAGGCTGGTAATGTATGAGCGCAGCGCTGCGTGCGGGGGGGGCCATGCTGAGGTGGGGGCGCCAAACAGTGAGGGGTCCCGTATATTCTCGCGTATAAGCCGAGGGGAGACTTTTCAGCCCAATTTTTGGGCTGAAAAACTCGGCTTATACGCGAGTATATACGGTACTATAATAGTAAAATACTCCCTGTTCACTGTTCGATGGGATAAGGTACTACCATAAAGATGTGACGACCATCCACCGTGAGGCCGAGCTGCTGGTAGGCAGCACCCCGAGAAACCCCGAGACCCTTAACCCCTATACAGGGATCTGGAGTTATAGCGGAGCCCAGGGGGTAGCTGCCTATATGAGCAACAGAGCCGGGGAGGTCGCCAGGGAAAATCAAGACCCGAAAAACGAAGTCAAAAGTCCGAGTCAAAACAGAGAGGGCAGCGAAGGTACAAAATCGTCAGGCAGTAGCAGAGTCAAAAATCCAGGCAAAGGTCAAGGGCAAAAACCAAGAGGGCAGCTGAGGTACAAAATCAATAGGCAGAGGCAGAGTCAGAAATCCAGGCAAGGTCAGACACGAAACTAAACACACTATCACTGGGGAACCAAAACTATATCTGGCGGCCTGCAAGCCAGGCTCCAATGTACTTGAAGGGCACGGCTACCTCCCATAGGCTGGAGCTCACAACCTGATGACCTCATCCGGACCGCCCCTAGATCCAGGCCAGATGGAGATGCACGACTGGCTCCACCCACGCCACCTCTGACAGAAGAACGCAGGCTGCGCCTAACGGACACCTCTGCAGGGCCCTTTCCTCTGCGACCAACACCACCCAGAGGGGAAACACAGCGGCGCTCAGCGACAGAGGCAGACGTCGCGGGAGCAGTTCCATATGAGGACAAGGCCCTCCTATCACCGGCGCCACCAGCCGAAGGAATCCGGCTCCTCCCAGCGGCCGAGGCAGGAACACCAGCCACCGAGTCCAATGGCGATGTGACAAAAGATTACTTACCCATAACAAAGTGCAAAGACATATATTCCTAGTGCAGCTGATGCTGTATCCGAATGCAGCTTTTTTTGCATACAGCAAGTGAGTGGCAAAGCTTAGTGTTCCCCTAAAAAGGCTGTGTTTGGCCTCAAAGCAGTGATTGCAAAATCCTTCAGTTTTCCCTAAAAAGGTTGTTGGGTCTCTAACTAGTAATGGGCGAACCCCCCGATGATCGAGATCAGCGGGTTCACCTGAGGTTTTTGTAAAGTTCGAGCTCGGGGACAGGGATGTCGCGAACTTGTGTCCATTCCCCCTGAGCTTGAACTTTATAGACATGGGATGGAAGGGGTGGGGTGGCGCTGGGGGGCTGTTGAAAAAAACCTAAAATTGTTAATAAACGTTATAATTATACTTACCGCTCCCGCAATGCGTCCTGCAGTCCTGCTGTCTCCGGCTGCTTCTACTTCCAGGGCCGCTCATTAACTTTCGGGTTATTCACTAAACTGCTCAGCGCTCAGCAATTTCCGGCCGGCGTCGGCAGTGTTCAGGCGGGATGTCGGGGTTCACCCGCAGTCATAGCCCGGGCCATGACCTCGGGTGAACTCTGACTGTCACTGTCAGTCCTCAGCCTGTTCTCGCTCTACATAGATGCTTGACTATGCAGAGTGATGTAGCAGTGCTGACATTGCTCTCTTTTGCACTATGTCAGACTGAGGAAAGTTTTTTATAATAAACATGGAGTCTCTAAATTTTTTTTTGTTTTATTTCTAATAAGAAAAACATTTCTGTGTTGTGTTTTTTTTTAACACTTTACTAGAAATTCATAATGGTCATGTCTAATATTGGAGAGACCCCATGAATTTCGTTCTTCGAGCTAGCTGATAATACAAATCTGGCCCTAACCCCATTGTTACCCAGTGAGCCACCTGCACCAGTGCCCTGGATGAGTTGGATACAGCGCCAGAAGATGGCGCTTCCATGAACTCGCTATTTTCTGGGGTGGCTGCGGACTGCAATTCACAGCAGGATGGAAGAGCAGAAAGCTGGGGCCACCCTTCGCTGTGGATTCCAGCCCCCAGCTGACTAGTTGTACCTGGCTGGACCCAAAAATAGGGCGAAGCCCATGTCAATTTTTTTTAATTATTTCATGAAATTCATGAAATAATTAAAATAAAATGGGGTTCCCTATATTTTTGTTCCCAGCCAGGTACAAATAGGCAGCTGTGGTTTGGGGGCCTGCCTGCTATACCTAGCTAGCATACAAAAATATGTCGAAGTCCTTGTCGAATTTTTTTTCACGTCACAAGCAACGTTTTGGTCTGCTTTTGCAATAACGCATGTGTTTTTACATGCGTTTCCATTAAAATCAATGGGGGCAAAAATGCATGCGTTTTGATGCGTTTTTAGCTGTACTTTTTTATTGCAAGGTATTTGGAAACATCTTCCACATACTTTTTTTGTTTTCTAGTTGTTATCTCATACAATTTGGCGTTGGTAGGGAACTTGTTATACTGGCTTGTTCACACTACTACTTTTTTCTGTCTCAGCTTAGTTTCTAAATTGTTAGAAAGGGGAGTAGGCTTGGTGTTCGAGGTGTAAGTGGGGTTGGTGCTACCAGTAATACTACTGGAAGCTGTAATAACCAAACAATTGGCTGATTGTATCCCAAGACAAATGACAACTTCTGTTAATGGACAGCCTACTCCAGTCTTTTTGCCAGCAGCACAGTGATATGAGTTGTGGATAAGGCCCAGAAAGAGCTTTTTCTCCAGTTCATGGCAAGCGCTACATCAAGTGGCCTGTCTTCCTGTACATCCACCTCAACAACACAAACAGTACAGTCCTCAGAGGTTGCACCCCAATTACCCATAGATCACCTTGTGTCACAACTCTCCAACCACACAACTTATTGTGGGAAAACACAAGAGATGTTCACATATTCTGTATTCCATGGGCATCTGAGGTCATCTCCAAAGATTCACATGCCCCAGAGGAGGAAAGTATCTTCACTAATGCCCAAAAATCTTTTAGGGTACCTTTACACGCCACAACTTTTGGCGGCGATAGGAGGCAATCTAACGTGCGCTTGCACATTTATCATGGTTGCCTCAGATCGCCGAAGGTGCTTTTACATGCCGCAATTTCGCCCTCAACCTAAGGTGACGTGTCGCCCCAGAAGTTGCCACACCAACAGCGGGAAAACATCCGGTCGACTCCCGTTGCCGCTTCACATGCCGCAATCCCCAAAGGAATGTGGGCGTACATGTGCAGAGCGGTGAGAACATAGGCATGCCAGACTGGTTTACACCGTGCCCCAAACACTCTCATTGGACAACACAATAGCGCTATGATTGGGCAGCCTGGGCTGGAAGGCTGGCTAATACATGACACCATTTTCTTTTGGAGTTTGGCACCAATACACACTCAAATATGGCGCGGTGTTAACTGACATCCAATGGGAAGACAGTAGCCACCACCAATCATTGCTGACGGGACACGGTATCTCCAGCACGCTGTGGCATGCCTCCGGGAAATCAGTAGGTGACGAAGATTCCATCCCTATCGCCCCTTCACACGCCAAAGCAGGAAATTTCGCCTTCTTGACTGCCTCTGATTTTGGAAGCAGTGCTCTGAAATCGGAACCAGGCGCAACCTTTTTTATTGCCGCCAAATTCCCCAATTACATGGCGCAATTGTGAGGCAATTTCACGGCGATGGTGACGGGGGTAACAGATTGCCGGTCAGATTCCTCGCCGTGGTTGCGGCGTGTAAACGTACCCTTAGAGTTGAATCTGGGAATGGACAAAGTAGGGTCCCAGCAGAATGCAGACCCTCGTCACCAGACATTAACCCCCAGGGTAGAGGTGATGATAAAGATGAGACTCAAATACCTGAGGAGCACCCGCACTGTACTGTGCAATCAGTGCAGGAAGAGGAGGAGGGTGACTCTCATGGCAAGAAGTCTGACAACAGAGAGGATGATGAGGTTTGAGATCCTACTTGGAATCAACCCAGAGTCATGCAGCTGAGTAGCTTAGGCGGCGTAGCTGAGGTGGAGGAGGAGGAAGACAAGGAGGTTAGGTTGCATCTTCCTGCACAGAGACTGAGAGCAGCAAGCATGACAAGCACTGTATCCTGAGCCTCAACTCTGGCTCTGGACAGCAGCGGTCGCGGGTCTGCAATTGTCTGAGACAACAAGGGTTGCCTTGACTGGGCCTTTTTTGACACCACAAAAAATGGGCCAACTTACGTTATTTGTAAAGTTTGTAAAAAAAAAAACTTCAGTAGAGGCACAAAAAACAACAATTTGACTACTACATACATGAATCACAATATGGCCAAGCACCATGTGTTACTCTAGGAAAATTACTGTGCTAAAACTGTGTCTAGTGGGCCATACCAAACACCATCCACCACAACAATTGCATCCGCTGCATCTTCCTCTTCATTCACTGCGTTAAGTGTTGTCCAACAGGTGTCCAGCCACAGAACCTCCATTTGTTTACCTGCTAGAGTGGGTACGAGGAACAGCCCCTCAGCTGTTATGGAAGTGAACACGCTTACTTATTTTAGCTGATCTCAGACACCACCACAACACCTCTCCCAGCACTTCCCTCAGAGTACAGCAGCTTGTCGGTTACACCTTACTCCACTCTTTCTCAGCATAGCAGCCATCCCATTGTCCCACATTTGTGGTCTCAGAAAAGATTATTTCCTCCTACACATCCCAAAGCAAAGAGCGTGAACTTGACCATCTCCAATTTGTTGGCCATGGAAATGTGGCGCCCCGCAACGAGTGCGTCACAAGAGGGTATTGCAGCCATAAATGCAGCCGCAAAATTCTCTGACACAGCAGTGACCTAGTTAACTTTGAGATCCAACCCTGCATGCATCACCTAGAACAGAGGACCAATCCAGGGTCCTGGTGGGCGGAGTGCTAGGGAAGTGTGTAGGGAGAACAGACACTTAGAGTAGTCTAGTCGAGAGAGGAGTCTAGAACAGAACCTAGAACTTGAACTTGGAGTAGGATCGGGGGCTCCGCACCCCGTGCAGCCCCCGGGCCGTCACCGGTCGGGTGTCAGCACCTGAGGCCTCAACAACCGGGATTGGGCATCAACCACGGGTTCCAAAATACCCCGTGCCCCAAAACCTCACAGCCGGTTCACTGGTACCGAAGCTGGCAGCAGTTCACCTCTGCTACGCGAACCAGAAGCGTGGAGGAGCAGCTTCACAACAGCACCCCACCACCAGCCAACTTCTAGTCATCTAACCAGCAGTGTACCCACTGAGGGATCCAAGGCTCCCCAAAACATCCACAACGTACATCTTGGATAGGGCATTGAAGCAGCCTCCCTGTACCCAATCTGGTATTCCTGGGCGACGATGGCGAAACACTTAGCTAGAATGGAGGAACACTTGCGGATCTCTGAGGGACACTATCACTGCTGAGTCCACCCGGTCCACTACTCGTAAACTGTGTACCATGTACTGCCTGCTGGTTACAGTAAAGACCCGTTGCAGAGACTTTCTGTGTCCGTGCTTCCTTATGAACTGTCCGTCCGCACTACAAGGTAACCGCAGCTGCCGCACAACATCTTAAGCAGCTCCAGCCTCCGGGGATCACCGCTCAGCCTGTGGGGAGCGTTCCATCTTGCTGCTGTCCATCCCCCGGAGGTTCCGCAGCGTCGGTAACGACTACCGAAACTACTCATAGGTGGCGTCACAAATAAATTAAACCCCTTTAATCTGTTCCTACAAGACGTCTTCAACTGTTGATCTGCACTCAACCGGGCCCCACTACCGGCAGGCGCGGCCCACCCGTGACAAGGAGGAAGGAGCTACAGCCTGTCTAAACCGGAGTCCCGGCCACGGTGAGTCAGAAATGCTGCCTTTATACCTGTTGGATCCTGATGCTTTTCAAAAGCTGATGGCCATCGCAGACCTTCAGTATCACTTGCCTAGTTGCCATTATATCTTGAAGAAAGCTGTGCCTGCGCTACACCAGCATGTCACAGACTATATTCCCCATTCCTTGAGAAACTGTGTGTGGCAGATTGCATATCACCACTGACACCTGGATGAGCAAACATCGCCGAGGTGATACATATTTCTTACTGGCCCCTGGGTGACTGTTGGCTACGGGACAGGCAGGGAAGATTCTACTCCAAATTCCAAAGAGTTTTGGAACCAACTTCTAGCTGTACGTTTTCATCCACTGCTTCTGCCTAGTCCACCTCCTCTAGGGAGACATGTTGCGCTCTAGACCTCTCCCTTAATGTTGAAACACTTCTGAAAGAATCCTCCCTACCTCCATACTGCACTGCCTGGGCTCTCTGCCATCAGGCATTGTTTAATTTAAAATGCCTTGGAGATGTGAGTCACACAGCTGAAGAGTTGTGGACACCTATGCAGGCCGACTTTTAGTAATGGCTGTCTCCATTAAACCTGGAACCAGGAAAGGCTGTGCGTGATAATGGTGTGAATCTGGTGACGGCCTTATGCCAGGGCAATCTTACACACATGCCTTGCATGGCTCATATCCTCAACTTGGTTGTCCAGCAATTCTTACACCACTATCACAGCTAGGGTGAGCTGCTGCACAAGGCACAGACACTGTGTACTTACTTCCACTATTCTCACCCATGGTTCATCAACTAGCATCGCTACAGAGGTTTTTCAGACAACTGGATAACATGCTGCAGTGAATGTGGCAACATCTACAAGCCCTCGCTCAGTATTTAATGACGCATACAGTGATTCAAAGTGAGCCAAATGTGGTGCAAATGACGGTTCCAGGATGGGCATAGAGCAAGGACCTCTGAACTCTTCTGCACAGTTTTGAAATGGCTACTAAGATTGTTAGTGCTGATGATGCCATCATTAGAATCACTATTACGGTCATCTACCTGCTGGAGCAAACTTTGAAAAGTCTTTGTTGGTACCACAGGAAGAGGAAGAGCAAGACGTGGAAAGGATATCAAGATCGCAAGGTCCGGACTCTCATCACACAACCATGTGGCATGGTAGGGTGGAGTAGAGTGACAGAGAGGGCTCATGGTACCAAAAAAAGTGGAAGTGAATGTGCAGGAGCCAAGGAACAATTGGAGGAGGATGAGGATGAATAGGTGATGATGGGTGCAGAACCGTAAGGAGATGAGGAAGAAATGATTCCCCTTTCTGTTGTTCGAAGTTAACGAGAGAGGACAGAGGAAGGAAGTTCAATTTTTATACCACCACCAATTCAACAAGGACTTGAGCCTCATGGATGCATTAGACACATGAGCACCTTCTTGCTGCACTATCTGCAACATGATGCCCACATCATTAAGATTCAAATTAGTGATGACCACTGGGTTGCCACTCTGTTGTAGTCATGGTAGAAGCATAAATTTAGCCAGATGCTTCCCACCTTGGACAGGGACACTCGCATGCTAGATTATCAAAAAGGTAGATAATCTTGGGACTGGTTTTCCCTGCACACATCAGTGAGGGACACAGTATGCTTCGCAGGTCTACATTTCCAACCCGGGGCCATCAAGTCATCAGTGTAGAAACATTTGCTGTAGCAATCTGTCAGAAGTGATTTCTGGGAGTCCTTTGACAAATTTTTAAACCAGCCTATCCACTGGCAGAACTGAGTACAAGTCTGATACAGAGTGAACGACTGGAGAGGATAGGACACAGACCGAATCGCAGGTCTACACTTCTGACCTGGGGGCTATAAAGTCATCAGTATAGAAACAGTTGTAGCAGTAGTGTAACTGTTGGTAGCAATTTCTGGGAGTCCTTTGACCAATTTTTAATCCAGCCCATACACCAGCAGAACTGATACAGAGTGAACAACTGGAGAGGATGGTGCCGGAGTATCTAAAGCTCAATATCCATGCCATCAGGAGAGGCTTGGACCATTTTGCATTTTGGGCTTCAAAAATGGAGGAGTGGCCTGAACTCGCCAGTCATGCCTTGGAGGTTTTGTCATGCCCAGCAGACAGCATTCTCTCAGAACGAGTCTTCAGCGCTGCTTGTGGTGTCTTGATGGATAAGCACATCTGGCTGTTCCTTGAAAGTGTAGACCAACTAACTTTCATCAAGATGAACAAGTCATGGATCTCCAAGGACTTTTCCACTCTAGTGGCAGATTGCTCAAACTAGGTGATGTACCGTATATACTCGCGTATAAGCCGAGTTTTTCAGCCCAAAAATTGGGCTGAAAAGTCCCCCCCTCGGCTTATACGCGAGTCAATACGGCCCCCTAAAAAGTTTGGTGCCCCCACCTCCCTTTCTGGGCCCCCCCGCATGCAGCGCTGCGCTCATACATTACCTGTCTAGCAGCTGTCACCCTCCGGTGGCGGATCGCGGCTCCCGGCTCCGGGCTCCATCTTCCTCTCTGTCTTCCTGATTGTCAGGTGACCGGCTGGCGTCGCGATGACGTCATCGCGCTGCGCCCCGGTCACACAGCAGGAAGACAGCGAGGAAGATGGAGCCCGGAGCCGGGAGCCGCGATCCGCCATCGGAGGGTGACAGCTGCTAGACAGGTAATGTATATGTGCAGCGCTGCATGCGGGGGGGCCCAGAAAGGGAGGTGGGGGCGCCAAATTATGAGGGGGGCCCTGCTGGGGCCCTGTATACTACCACTGGGGCTATATACTACCACTGGGGCTGTATACTACCACTGGGGCTGTATACTACCACTGGGGCTGTATACTACCACTGGGGCTGTATACTACCACTGGGGCTGTGTGTATACTACCACTGGGGCTATATACTACCACTGGGGCTGTATACTACCACTGGGGCAGAATATACCACTGGGGCTGCTGTATACTACCACTGGGGCTGTGTGTATACTACCACTGGGGCTATATACTATCACTGGGGCTGTATACTACCACTGGGGCAGAATATACCACTGGGGCTGCTGTATACTACCACTGGGGCTGTATACTACCACTGGGGCTGTATACTACCACTGGGGCTGTATGTATACTACCACTGGGGCTATATACTACCACTGGGGCTGTATACTACCACTGGGGCTGAATATACCACTGGGGCTGCTGTATACTACCACTGCGGCTGTATACTACTACTGGGGCTGTATGTATACTACCACTGGGGCTGTATACTACCACTGGGGCTGTATGTATACTACCACTGGGGCTATATACTACCACTGGGGCTGTATACTACCACTGGGGCTGAATATACCACTGGGGCTGCTGTATACTACCACTGGGGCTGTATACTACTACTGGGGCTGTATGTATACTACCACTGGGGCTGTATACTACCACTGGGGCTGTATACTACCACTGGGGCTGTATGTATACTACCACTGGGGCTATATACTACCACTGGGGCTGTATACTACCACTGGGGCTGAATATACCACTGGGGCTGCTGTATACTACCACTGGGGCTGTATACTACTACTGGGGCTGTATGTATACTACCACTGGGGCTGTATACTACCACTGGGGCTGTATACTACCACTGGGGCTGAATATACCACTGGGGGTGCTGTATACTACCACTGGGGCTGTATACTACCACTGGGGCTGTATACTACCACTGGGGCTGCTGTATACTACCACTGGGGCTGAATATACCACTGGGGCTGCTGTATACTACCACTGGGGCTGTATACTACTACTGGGGCTGCTGTATACTACCACTGGGGCTGTATACTACCACTGGGGCTGTATATACCACTGGGGCTGCTGTATACTACCACTGGGGCTGTATACTACCACTGGGGCTGTATATACTAGTGGGGCTGCGTGTATACTACCACTGGGGCTGCTGTATACTACCACTGGGGCTGACTATACCACTGGGGCTGCTGTATACTACCACTGGGACTGTATACTACCACTGGGGCTGAATATACCACTGGGGCTGCTGTATACTACCACTGGGACTGTATACTACCACTGGGGCTGTATACTACCACTGGGGCTGTATATACTACTGGGGCTGCGTGTATACTACCACTGGGGCTGTATATACTACTGGGGCTGCGTGTATACTACCACTGGGGCTGCTGCTGTATATACCACTGGGGCTGCTGCTGTAACACTGCTGGGGCCTGTATATACCACTGGGGAGGCTGCTGTATACCACACTGCTGGGGGCTGTATACCTGTGCTGGGGTCCACCCTCGGCTTATACACGAGTCAATAAATTTTCCCAGGTTTTGGGGCAAAAGTAGGGGGGTCGGCTTATACACGGGTCGGCTTATACACGAGTATATACGGTAATTTTCAGTGTGCTGCATTGTGTTGCCATTCTCCAGTTTTTATTCTAGGTCAGTTGATGCCCATTTGGTGGTATCTGGCCCTAATTTGTTTTTAATGTAGTGACTCATTTGCGATTCTCCTGTCTGTTTCCTGAATTTTGCAGGCCAATGTGAGTATGATGCCTACACGTGTCACTCAACCCCTGTTACTAATGAATGTATAACCTTGAAATGCTAGGCCAGGCCCTGTTGTAGACCGCATGCCATGAATGCAGGCTGTTCCTTTCTCCAATATTTAATCTGGGTCAATTGATGCCAGTTTGGTGGTATCTGGTGCTAATTATTTAAAATGTGGACATTCTTCACCATTCAGAGACTGCAAGTGGCTCTCACTGGGGTGTTGGTTCCCATCATTCACTAAAGGGAGCCAGGTCTTTGTTTTGGATTTTCACACATTACACATCTGAGCACCTGCGATACTTTATCGAGTAATGAGCATACCTGAGCACCCTGATGCTCAATCAAGTATCGAGCAATGACAGCCAAGTTCGCTCATCACTACTGATAACAATACACAGCAGATACCTTATGATCCACCAATCACAGTAGGTTATGACACATCTCCCCCTGTTCTCCCTTCCTTCACAATAACCTTTGCACACTCTTATTTGATGCATCCCTACGAAAGAGAGAGTCAGAGTTGTTTTATTGATAGCATTGTTGTTTGATAAGGTTGCATTTTCATGATATTAATCGATAACAAGTAGTGCATTAATGTTTATGGCTAGTATATTTGTGCCTTGGTGTTAGTCAGTGCACTTGGAAGATATCAGTAGTGATGAGCCAACATCTAAGTGTTCAAATTTGATTCGATTTGCTGAATTGGGGTGTGTTCGACGAATTATTCGTTGAATGTTCGTCGAACACCATCGAACCCCATTGGAATCAATGGCAGGCAACAGAAAACACATAGAAAACACTTTCAAAGGTGTCCAAAAGCTGCAAAACTACTCAGAATAGACGACAAACACCAGGAAAAGTGACAACAATCTACCCACAGTACAAATAGTCTTATGGCGTAGCATGGGTGCATGAAACACGGTCTGTGCTAGCCTGCACACTCTTCCAAAGCACTTCAAAATGGAAGGTGGCTAACATTCACCTGAAATTTCAGAGGTGAGTGAAACTGACCATGAATTGACAAATGGATGAGTTACAGGGGAAAAGTGGCAGTAGTTTTCTACATTAAGTAAAAAGAGGTGGAGGAGTAAAAGGAGGATGAGAAACAGATATAGGCATGTCACGCCCTGCTCAAATCATGTACCACATATCAAGGGACCCCAACAAGAGTCCTCACTCTTCCCAAAGGGTCAGACCACAGCAAAATGGCATCAATTGTCCCAGACAAAAAACTGCTGAATGGGCAAGCCTGCATGCATGGCACAGGGTCTGGAACAGGACCAGGCCTAGCATTTCAAGGTTAAATATTGATCATCAACTATACGTTTTGTGGAGTATTACAGGAAAAACTAGAGAGGTAGGTCAGTGACCTGTATAGGCCTAGTGGGTCGGATACCCTCAAAGCTCATGCAAGCGCTCCCATCAATGTTATGCCCCACCACACACAGATGGGACAACTATATGTTTCATGGAGTATTACCGGAAAAACTAGTCAGGTAGGTCAGTGACCTGTTTAGGCCTAGTGGGTCGGATACCCTCAAAGCTCATGCAAACGCTACCATCAATGTTATGCCCCGCCACACAGAGGTGGGACAACTATACGATTTGTGGAGTATTACAGAAAAAACTAGTCAGGTAGGTCAGTGACCTGTTTAGGCCTAGTGGACAGGGGAGATTGACCAAACGCTTTTAAGGGCACAAAAACTGTTCATGTGTATATGTGGCTCCCCACTGGTCAGGCATCACAGTTGGGGTACTGCACCCATAAATGATTGTGCAGTTACCCCTGTCACAGTGGAATGTAGAGTTTGTAGGAGGATCCCATCCCTGCACTCCCACACACCCACCTAGGCAGATGTTAAGGGCCCATACCCTAAGGGGGGGGAGTTAGGGGAGGAGGGAGGTAGAAAAACGAGTGATTCTAAGTTTGCCTCGAGGGACAAAAGAGTACGAGAGCCCTCAAAGAGAGAAGGGGACTCCAAGAGAAGGGGCCAGCAGAGAGAGAGAAAACAGGCAGCTCAGATGGAAGGAAGGGACCCCATGAATCGGAGCAACCACACTCTGGGAGGGAACCCTGATCCAATTACTGGAGTGCCAGTTCCAAAGACGCAGCACAGGGAGTTCAGCTCCTGAGCCATAACACTGGTCGTCGTGGGTCCATCTACCAGCCCTGACACCCTGTCTCAAGGAAACCAGTCACACCAGGATAACCCACTGGGGTCGAGATCCAGTGCAGGAGAGAGGAGTCGGGAAGTTGGGATACTCAGGAAGCACCCCAATTGGGCCTGGTACTAAGCGGGCTGTTCCCGGACAGACAGTAGCAGCAGGACACGGGTTAGAGACGAGGAAGTCACACCACTGGAGACTCCAAGAGACCTTGCAGCCCACTTTGACTACTCGGCCGGTTACCCTTACTTAACAACAGTTTTCTTCTGTGAACTGTACTACCACCAGCATAGTTCCAGTAAAGTACCCGGGTAGAGTGACAGTCTCTGTGTAATTATTTCACCGCTGCACTGCTACTTGCTTATCTCCACCATCAGCACTTTCATCACTACAGATGCTGTCCTGCCCCGGAGGGCCAGCTCTACCTGCAGGTAGCTGTACCATCTCGGCTGCTGTACCATCGCCTTCTGGAGGTCTGAAGTGGCGCTGGTGCTACATCACTAGAATCTGCGGGTGGCGTCATGATAAACTTATAAACATTTATTCCCATTCCAACTACACCCTTTTTAGTTGACCACCAGGGCCATGGGTCTGGGCAGGCCTCCAGTGACATCCCTACCGCAGCAGACGGCCCAGATACCCGAGTCCCCATCCTCTGGGCTAGTCATATACAGCACATTTGCCAAAACCTGGTTTAATGCCCAAAACCAGTTTACGCAAACATTAAGGGAGATGTAGTAATCACTGCTTTTAAGCACCCAAAATTGGTGGATGTTAATACAGCAAATTTGTTAATCACTGATTTGATGTACAAAAGGGTTGAATATTCAGAAACAAGGGCAGGAGTATCAGGTATAGGTATCGAGCTTAGAGAGCCCTACTCAAGTCAAGCAACAAACAACAAGGAGGCCCCAACAACAGTCTCCATTTTTCAAAAAAATTAGGCACAGCCACCACTAAAGTGGCATCAATTGCCCCAGAGTTGAAATATTGAAATGGGGAGTTCAATGCAGCACATTGAAAAGTACACAAGTGTTTAGTCTCCCCAGGCTTACACTGGGGTGGAAAAGTCCTTGCGGATTCATGACTTGTTCATCTTGATAAACGTTAGTCTGTCTACACTGTCACTGGACAGATGCTTGCGCTTATCCATCAGCACACTACCAGCAGCTCTGAAGACACGTTCAGAGAGAATGCTGGCTGCGGAACACGACAAAATCTCCAAGGCATGAGTGGCGAGCTCAGGCCATTTTTTTCTAGTTTTGAAGCCCAAAATGCACAAGGGTCAAGTTCCACAGTTATGGCATCGATATTCAGCTGTAGATACTCCTGTACCATCCTCTATAGGTGTTCACTATGTGCCAGACTTGTTCTTTCCTCTGGCGTTGCAAAGGATGGTCTAAAAAAAAGTGAAATGATTCGACAAAATTGCTGTTAACAGATACACTGTTACTGTTAAGGTTTGAGTAATGATGACTCGACATTCCCCAGGTTGGAAAGGTAGAAGTGCGATATTCACTATGTGCACCATGGGTGTTTTGGGGAAAAGAAGTACTAAGATTGTCTAAAAGCTTCTGTTGATACTCCTGCATGTGTGCGTCCCTTTCCAGGGCAGGAAGCATTTGGCCACAATTTACTCTTGTACCAGGGATCTAACAGTGTGGCATCCCAGTAGTCGGCATTACTTCGAATTCTAACAATCCGAGAATCTGAGGATCATGTTGCAGGTAGTGCAGACAGAAGACACTCATGTGTCTTGCGCATCCAGGATGCCCAAGTCCTTGTTGTGTTGGTGTTGGCGAGGTACCATTCATGCTTGCTTCCTTTGCCCTCTACCCCTAACTTCGCACAAAAGAAATGTGATCAAGATCTTCCTCATCTGCTGAGTCTTCCATGCTCATTGCTTGTCCATCCTCCATTTCTTCCTCGGCTCCTGAACCTTCATCAATAGTTTGGCTGCTACAATGAGCTCTCGTTGTTCCCTCTCCCCCACCCTCCCATGCCAGCCGCCTTGGAGCTGTCGACCATCTGGACATTTGAGATCTTGTTATCCCTTCCACATACGCCTCCTCCTTCCCTTCCTCTCCTTCCTCTTGACCCACCACCTGACTAGCATGTAAATGACCGGAATAGTCATGCTGATAAAGGCATCGTCAGTGCTAAAGATCTTAGTAGCCATTTCAAAACTCTGCAGAGGGGTGCAGAGGTCCTTGAGACCACTCCAGCAGCGTGACTTGCCCAACCTCTGGATCGCGTTGGCCCAGGCTATATGTCATAACATACTGAACCAGGGCTCGTCGATGCAACATGTGCAGAGTGGAATCCCAACGTGTCGGCACATTGCATTTCAGGCGGTGAACTGGCAGGCCAAAAGACTTCTGTAGCAATGCAAGTCGTTGAGCTGCGGGATGCGAACGGCGGAAGAGAGCACACAGCAACTGTGCCCTCTGCAGAAGCGCATGTAGGCCGGGATAGTAGGCTAGAAATCGCTTGACGACCAGGTTCAAGACGTGAGCCATACAAAGCACATGTGTCACCTGGCCCATGTGAAGGGCCACACCTAGGTTGGCAGCATTGTTGCACATGGCCTTTCCTGGCTGCAGGTTCAGTGGAGATAACCACTGATTAAACTCGATCTCCAGAGCTGACCACAACCCCTCAGCTGTGTGACTCACATTTTCTAGACATTTTGACATAAACTCGCCTGATGGCGTTGAGCCCTGTTGCCAGCATTGTAAGGTGTGCTGGATTCCTTCTGCACAGTTTGAACGCGTGTCACATTACCAGACAGGCATTGGGCGCAGGTGGAGGACATAGAAGAGGTGAAGAGGGCAGAAGCAGTGGAGGAACGTCTACATATAGAGGTTTGACGCACAACCCATGGGTATGGCAAGACTTATACAGCAACCCCTTCTCCTGCTGTCACCATAGACACCAAGTGCCCAATCAGCGAGATGTAATGCCCCTGTCCATGCTTACTCGTCCAGGTGTCTGTGGTGAAATGCACCCTGTCACACACAGAGTTTCTAAAGGAAGTGGTGATGTTGTGTGCAACATGTTGGTTTAGCACAGGCACAGCATTCTTTGAGAAGTAGTGGCGATTGGGAATCTGGTAATAGGGCACTGCGAAGGCCATAAGGTCTCAAAAATCTCTGTATCCACCAGCAGGAAAGGTAGCAATTCTGTAGCCAACAGCATGCAGATGGTGAAATTCAACCTCTTATCTTTGGCATGGATAGGAGGAAATGGTCTTTTACTTGTCCATATGTGAGGGACTGAGGGCAGGCTGCTGTGCTGAGACAGGGTTGAGTAGGGTGTCCCAGACAAACTGCTGGACTGTGAGGAAGGTGCAGGTGAACATATTATGTCGCATTCATACAAAGGGGGTTTTCTCGATGTCTGACAGCACTCAACACTAGCAGGTGTTTCCACTTCCAAAACAGCTGACAACCTGTCAATCAAACTGGCTGTTGCAGGTAAAGAGGTGAGACTTCTGTGCCCGAAAACCTGTGTGACATCTGTTCCCACTGTCACAGAGGATTAAGAAGCCTCAGATGTACTTAATGGGGCAGACGGCTGTTGGCCAGGCCTGCTAGGCAGCATTGTAGCACAGTGAGCTTCCCACTGAGAATTATGTTTCATGTCCATGTGACGGTTTATGCATGAAGTAGTCAAACTATTGATTTTTTGGCCTCTACTCAGATTTTTGTTTTCAAATTAATTCTGTCGATAACATGAGTTGGGTCATCCTTTGCAATCTGAAAAAAGGCCCAGGCTAGACATGGCTGTGCGCCCATGCGAGCTGCAGAGACACCACGGCTTCTGCACAGAGGCAGAGTTGTAGCTGAGAATGCAGTCGTTGACCTGCTTCCAGGACTCCGCCTCTGTCCAGCAAGCCGCAACCTACCCTCGTCACAAACATTCTCCTCCACCTCCCCTGCTGAGCTCATCAACTGCCTGCCTGTGGGTTGACAGCAACCCCCCCCCCCCCCCCCGCTCTCGCCTCAGGAATGCGTACCTGCAAATATTTTTTTACGAAAAAAGCACTGGTTGACAGTAAGTTGGATCTCCAACCTCATCATCACCTTGTGTGTTCCTGCCCTGACCAAAAAGGCAAGTTGTCGTTCCAATCAGGTATCTGAGTCTCATCGTCATCTGCCTCATTGTCTCCACCAATAGGGGTTACAGTTTGGGAATGAGGATCTACATTATGATTGGACCCTTCTTCATCTGGGCCTGGATTTGACTCACAAAGATTTTGGATATCGATGTTGATCCTTTCCTCGTCTTGACTCACTGAAGCTTTGAAGCAGACATCTGATTCCCAGGCTATAGTATGAGTGAACAGCTCTGCAGACTCACCCATCTGTGTTAACCCATAGTCAATAGTGCGGCTGGAGACTTGTGAGCTGTGAGGAAGCAAGTGTGATTGGGGTGACACCTCGGAGGACTGTAGTGTTTGTGATGTTGAAGTTGACGTGGAGGAGAGCCCACTAGATGGAGTGCTTCATATACTTTGCAGCACCTGCTCTTTTTAGGCCTCAGCTACAAGTTTTAGTGATGCTCTGCTGCGTAAGAAAGGGATGATGGCAGATCGTCCAAGAAAAGAAGTAGACATTTTAGTTTGGCTTGAAGACAGTATTTGTTCAGCAGATGTTTCTGTTACTTTAGCACCTACCCCATGGTCACAAAGATTTTTACCCTTTCCAGCACACCTATTCCCCTTTCCAGCATCAGCAGGCCTTTTACCAGTCATGTTGGAGGGTAACTAATTGGCAGCTCAGTTGTTGTTGGCACAAAAAACTATGGATGAAAAACTAGCAAAGTTCAGTGGCCTAACAGTGGTTCTACCCTAAATAGATTTTGGTAACTAGGATTGGACAGATGCAATACAAAAGGGTTTTTCTGTGCTGTGTGGAAGTAGATTTTAACAGAACACTGGGCCACAGCTGCCTATCCAAACACTGCTATTAGTCAAAAACGATTTGCTTGACTAGGTGCAGTAAAAAAATGCTTGTAAACATAGGAAGTGTAGCTTTCTTCACAGCAGTGGTACAGCCTTGCCTGTCACACACTGCTACTAGCCTAAAAGGATTTGCTTGGCTAGATGCAGTAAAAAAAGGCTTGTAAGCACAGGAGGTGTAGCTTTCTTTACAGCAGTGCTACAACCATGCCTGGAACACACTGCTACTAGCCTAAAAGGATTTGCTTGGCTAGATGCAGTAAAAAAGGCCAGTAAACCCAGGAGGTGTAGCTTTCTTAACAGCAGTGCTACACCCCTGCCTGGCACACACTGCTACTAGCCAAAAAGAATTTGCTTGGCTAAATTTTGCCAGATGTAAAAAAATGCTTTCAAAGCACAGGATCTATGTAGACTTCAACTCAGCACTGGAACATATCTGCCTCGCACACAGTGCTTTTAAGCCCTAGGTCTGTTCTTGAAAGGAGTCCCTAAATCTACTAACTATCTATCTAACTTGGAATGGAATCGCTTTTTAAGTATCTTTCTATGTAGCGCACACACCAGCAGCGGTGGCATCTGACAATGAGCTCCAACACTGAGAAAATGGCGAGGAGGGAAAATTGATGGTTCTTATATGGCAAGAACATGTGACATACCCAGCCAATGACACAAGGCCTTGTGTGCAAAAAGTGCACTTTGCTCTATGCGTGCTGATAGGCTGACAGATCGGACCACCCACAGTATGAGCGGCAAAGAAAAAAAATGGAGATCTGCATTATTTGACCGCAGACCTCTCCCCACCCACTATTCATTCCTAGACAATGAAACTCATAATAACGTTGAAGAAAAGCATTAATGTGAAAAGTCAGTTACGCTTTTGGTCAACAAACTGTTATTGAACATAACCTCGAATTACTGAATTTTTAACAAATCGTTCGCATTCATCGAATGTCTCGAACATAGCCCAAAACAGGTTGAATTTGAAATTGGCGAACATGTTCGATCGAACATCGCTCATCTCTAGATACCAGTGATAAATATTTCACAATTCTAATTACCGTATACTGCAGAAATTATTTCTTACAACAAATGTGAATTTATGCAGCATGCTTTAAGATTGTATAGAAAAAAACAGTTACACTTTTATGAGATATTGTTTCCCATTCTCCTCTTTAATTTCCTTGGGCGACAAGATATTAACTATACAGTTACTAAAGCTCTGTTATGGGTTGAAAGATGGGCAAGGAGAGAAAGGCAAAAAAAACGTCTATTGAATTATTTTTTCTAAAATTTCTCATGCAATCAATGTATTATATGAAATATACCGGCCCCAAATAAAGACCTAAAAATTCATGAGAGATATTTATGTCTGCACAGATCAGAAAAAATTGGAGCACAACTAATTGTCGTGATGCACTATAATAAAATTATCAGCGATGAATGAGTTCAAGAAATAGTCATATTAATTCTAAGGCTTTCCATCAGTTGTCGGTATGCGCATATTGCACATTCTGCTAGAAAACATTAAGCACCAGATCCATCATTTGCCTTCTTTTAAGTCACTTTTTGTTCCATCAAATTATTCAAGTTATATATTTTAATATATTATAATTATTAAAATTCTTATGAAACTTATAAAAGGTTGAAAGGGGTAATTTTTTTTTCTAAATTGGAAAAGTAGAGGGCGGGGGTAGCCTACACAGAGACAGAAAGGAAAAGATAATGGGTTCTCTGGCATATTACTTCTTTAAATATCTCAAGATTTAATTGATATCTCTTTTCGCTTATAATTTGTGGCTTGAAATTGCAGATGACACATATTTAAATCTTCATGTCATATAGAACATCTAAGAGGCGCAGGCACCACACGTAATGACAAGCCAAGACAGTTGTATGAACAGTAATTTGTAAGCTTTCTACAAAATTAATTTGACTTTTCAAGTCTATGTTCCATATTTTTGGACCAGAAAATCAAAGTTCGGATGACCTCATTAAACAGGATGCTCCAAGCAAATCATCCAGCGACAGTGACCTCCATTGTTTGTAGTACAATAATAACTTCCCTATAGCTGATTGCTATTCATATGTTAAAGTATTTTACTTCCACGGTAGATCTGATTATCAGAGGATCAAAGGCCACTGATTACAAACATGAACATCTAGCATATAATTCATTTATGTATTAGCTTACTTAGTTTATTTGCACTCTATAACTTAAATTATCATTCATAAAGTCACGGACTGAACCAATAAAATATAATTCATTGACACAAGTGCTACTTTTTCAGAACACTCTCTATTAATTTTAATTTACCGTATATACTCATGTATAAGCCGACCCGTGTATAAGCCGACCCCCTACTTGTGCCCCCAAAACCTGGGAAAACCTATTGACTCGTGTATAAGCCGAGGGTGGACCCCAGCACAGGTATAGTCCCCCCCAGTGGTATAAAGCAGCCTCCCCAGTGGTAGTATACAGCAGCCACAGAGGTATATACAGCAGCCCCAGTGGTAGTATACAGCAGCCTCTACAGTGGTAGTATACAGCAGCCTCCCTAGTGGTAGTATACAGCAGTCTCCCCCTGTGGTAGTATACAGCAGTCTCCCCCTGTGGTAGTATACAGGAGTCTCCCCCTGTGGTAGTATACAGCAGTCTCCCCCTGTGGTAGTATACAGCAGCCTCCCCCTGTGGTAGTATACAGCAGTCTCCCCCTGTGGTAGTATACAGCAGACTCCCCCTGTGGTAGTATACAGCAGCCACAGAGGTATATACAGCAGCCCCTCCCCTGTGGTAGTATACAGCAGCCCCCCCCTGTGGGTATACAGCAGTGCCTCCCCCTGTGGTATATACTGCAGCCCCTCCCCTGTGGTAGTATACAGCAGCCCCCCCTGTGGGTATACAGCAGCCCCCCCCTGTGGGTATACAGCAGTGCCTCCCCCTGTGATATATACAGCAGCCCCTCCCCTGTGGTAGTATACAGCAGTGCCTCCCCCTGTGGTATATACAGCAGCCCCTCCCCTGTGGGTATACAGCAGCCCCCCCCTGTGGTATATACAGCAGCCTCTCCCCTGTGGTAGTATACAGCAGCCCCCCCCCGTGGTATATACAGCGCCCCTCCCTGTGGTAGTATACAGCAGTGCCTACCCCTGTGGTATATACAGCAGCCCCTCCCCTGTGGGTATACAGCAGCCCCCCCCTGTGGTATATACAGCCCCCCCCCCGTTGCTGCCGCACACCTGTAAAAAGAAGATCTTTCATACTTATCCTCCTGCTGTCACCGTGCGCATCCTCCGCTCTCCTTCTTGCTTGCACCCGTGCCCCGGCGTCCATCCATATGACCGCGCACAAATAATGACGTCATTATTTGTGCGCGGTCACGTGGATGGACGCCGGGTGCAAGCAAGAAGGAGAGCGGAGGATGCGCGCGGGGACAGCAGGAGGATAAGTATGAAAGATCTTCTTTTTACAGGTGTGCGGCAGCAACGGGGGGGGGGCTGTATATACCACAGGGGGGGGCTGCTGTATACTACCACAGGGGGGCGGAGGAGCACTGACAGTGCAATGTAATATGCACGGCTCCCCCTGCCGCTGATGGACAGGGGGATGCAGTGCATATTGCATTGCACTAATGAGCGGCCCCACGTGACCGGCCGCTCATTATACAGCCTCCCCCACCTCCTCCAGCCCCCGGACACCGGCCCCACACAGTCAGCCGTCACTGACTCATGTATAAGCCGAGGGGGGCACTTTTCAGCACAATTTTTGTGCTGAAAAACTCGGCTTATGCATGAGTACATACGGTATTTGACTATTCTAAAGAGTATATGCATTTTGTGACATATAATCTATGTTCACACAATAAGTATTTGGTGAGTATTTGATTATGCACATCATCTCCGCCATTTCTGCACCTATTGCTAAAATTATGTTGGTTGAGTTTTTTATTGAATTTTTGAGTGTTTTTACAGGCAATTTTATCACATGAAAACATACAATGCTGCCCCTCACCTCTCCAAACAAGCTTACTTCAACACCCTTATCACATCACTAGCCAACAACCCTAAATGATTCTTTGACACTTTCCATTCCCTGCTCAGTCCAAGAGTACAGGCCCCAACCACCAGGCTCACTGACGATCTGGCCAACTATTTTAAGAACAAAATTAACCAGATAAGACAGGAAATTTCCTTCCATCTTCAGAACATCATGCATTTTCTTCACTCCTGCACTTTATCCAATTCTTTGATCTGGTCACAGAGGAAGAAGTCACCCGGCTCCTTTCATCTTCTTGCCCTATTACCTGCGCCAGAGACCCTATTCCTTCATATCTCCTTCAATCCCTCTCCTCAGATGTAACATTTCACCTTAATAAAATATTTAATCTTTCCCTCTCCTCCTTCAAACATGCCAGCATACATCCATTATTAAAAAAAAAAAAAAATCCCTCGACCTGAACTCTGCTGCTAACTACTGACCTGTCTCTAATCTCCCCTTCATCTCTAAACTCCTGGAATGCTTGGTCCACTCCCATCTGATCCGCTATCTCTCAGATAATTCACTTCTTGACCTTCTACAATTCGCCTTCTAAACCTCACACTTTACTGAAACTGTCCTAACTAAAGTCTCTAATGATCTACTAACAGCTACATCTAATGGTCACTATTCCCTGTTTATCCTCCTGGCACCTGGGGGTTGGGGGCAGCCCGTCGCTGCCTGCTGAATCCGGCTGGTTCCAGAAATACGGCGAAGCCCACGCGAAATTTCTTTCTGACAAATCCATAACACAATGTAAATAAAAGGGACTGCATCTTTATTAACCCCTGGACCATGGGTGAGGGGTTAATAAAGATGCAGTCCCTTTTTTAGAATTGTTTTATTTATTTTTCAGAAAAAAATGACATGGGCTTCGCCGTATTTCTGGAACCAGCCGGATCCAGCAGGCAGCGACGGGCTGCCCCCAACCCCCAGGTGCCTATTTGTACCTGGCCAGACACAAGAATATAGGGGAGCCCTTTTTTTTTATTATTTCATGAATTTCATGAAATAATAAAAAAAAAATGCGTGGGGCTCCGCGCAATTTCTATGTCTAGCCAGGTACAGCTAAGCAGCTGGGGGCTGGAATCCGCAGCGCAGGGATGCCCAAGCTTTCTGGGCACCCCCCGCTGCAAATTGCAGCCCGCAGCCGCCCCAGAAGATGGCGCGTTCATTGAAGCGCCATCCTCTGGCGCTGAACCCCGCTCTTCCAGCGGCCCTGGTGGCGGTGGCACGCTGGGTAATAAAGAGGTTAGGACCAGCTTTGTATTATCAGCTGGCCCTAAGCCCGAAATTTATGGCGGTCACGCCAATATTAGACATGACCGCCATGAATTTCTATTAAATTGTTTTTAAAAAAAACACAACACAGAGAAAATTTTTTATTAGAAATAAAAAAAAAAAGCCATTAGGGACTCCATCTTTAATTAAAAAAATCCTCTTCCGTCCGACGCAGTCCAAAACGCGATGTCCTCTCTGCTACATCCCTTTGCATAGATATAGATGTCTATGCACAGGGATGAGCAGACTGAGAACAATCTCAGCTCTGCTACACAAAGGAAGAGCAGGCGGGCTCTAGGACCCTGGAGCTGCGGCAGCCTGCACAGAGCAGACAGCCGGATTCCTTACTGTGCGAGTTTCCCAGCGATTACTTGCACAGTAAACGAGTCCAATGCAAGTCAATGCCAATCCTAGTTTTGTCAGTGTCTCTGACAAAACTAGGATTGCTTCAGGCTGAAGCTTCCGAGACACATCTGCGATTTGTAAATCGCACACTACTCGCTATTACTCGCTTCCCCATTCATTAACATTAGACTCGCTAGACTCGCAACGAGTAGCGAGTCTTGAACTCGCTAGAGTCAAGCGATTCCGAGTAATTTAGGACTCGCCCATCACTAATGTCTATCCTAAGGCCAGCAAATTCTATGACAGGTCAGAAGTGCTGTTGTATCACCCTCAGGGCTATGGGTTACTCAGGACCGGTCCTTATTCTCTGCCTAAAGAGGGATGTCACGGTGGTGGCTGTGACCGGTTCCATGGCCCTGAAGGGACCGCAAATAAAAAGGGAAAAAATAAAAATACAAATAAGAGTTTGTCAGTGACGCCACCTGTGGGATGCAGCCAGATATGACCGCCGCTGCTTGTCATAGCTCCAGGGGATGAGGATGCAGCAAGGTGATAAGCCCTCCACAGGTAGGGCTAAGATGATCCCTGATAATAATTGTTATTGATTGATGTTATTGTGGTGAGGTGATGATGGGGAGTGCACTTAATACTGACCGGTGTCTTTCAGATCTCCAGGCTTGACCACTCCTCAGATGCTGATCTCCTCAGCCATAAACCTTTAATAAAGACTCTCACACAATTCTTCAGGTTTAACTGGATGCTTTACTCACTGCTCTTATTTTCACACAGTCACGGTATTTTTTGACAGTGAGCGCACCGGTAGCCGGTCAGCAGCTGGTCTGGTTCACCAAGCACCCCCTTTCTTTATGCCTTTCCGGGTCTCTTTCTCTCTTGACCTCTACTTCAGGGCCAGCAGTCGCGGACTTCTCAGGGGATCCTTTCTCTCTCTAATCCCCAAGTCGTATATGAGGCCGTTCCTGATTTCCTTTTGGTCTGTTAGGATCTGGGCATAGAGACCCTTCACCTCACCGGTTAATCTGTAGTCAGAGCTGTAGTCTTCAACCACTTTACAGGGCCGGTACCCTGTCTGTTGACCCAGTCACTTAGTGATTCTGTAAGCCAGTCTTTCACCTGGGACTCCTTCCTCCTTACACCTGGTTGGTCTCTCAGGTATGTCAGTAACTACGGACCCGGTCAGCCTCTGTTGTCACCGGCCACCGGGTGTTATTTCTCAGTCGCCTCCAATCTCCTACAGCTCAGTCCTGAGCCCTCCTTCAGCTCCAACTCCATTCTGACTAACTGTCACTGTCTCTCTCAGGTAAACAACTGTAGCTCCTCCCACTATCGCAGGTGCCACTTAAGCTCCACCCACCACTCTGCTCTTCCCCACTTTTTCCTTGCCTGACATAAAGTCCTAGGTATAGGAATTCGGGGATGTGTTGGGTGCTTATGGGTTGGGTTGAATGGCTTACCATCCCAGCTGCTGCACTTTTCTGTGGCTACCAGTCCGCAGGGGTGCCACGTAGTGACCACGTTGCTTTTTTTTCCCTTCCACATGTGGTTCACATTTATTTTTGCTACCTCAAAACTGCAAGGAAAAAAGTATTTTGGCACAGCATTTCTGAACTTTCATAGACTTTGCTGGCTTCAGGATAGACATGCAGATATTGATACAGATTCTCAAAATCTGCTTCAAAAGAAGCATCAAATAGTGTACCTTGGTCACAGGGTCTTAAAACAATATGGTGGGGACACATTCACAGAATGCCCCATATGCTGTGAGAGCATGCACGCAGGCACTGGTGACAGTGTGACAAGCAATGCCATCACAAACATTACTGCAATTCAGACTCAAGGAGTCATTCATGGGTTATCCCACAACTTTGAACTGTGTTGCACTCTCTGACATCACTACTCCTCACACCCTCTTTTTCACAATACCAGGAAGATGTATCAACAATGTCTCACGCAATATTGTGGCTCTCGCGAGAGAGCTAGTGTTAGAAGTGCTGACGCCACTGAGGTTATCTCAGGTCACACAGTGGGTTTCCTGCTCCATGAAACTCACTGTGTACCCTGAGACAACCTGAGAAACATGGTGACAGTGGTGCTGAAGCTTGCTAAGTAATAGTGTAGTAAGATAATGCCTGTGTAAAAACACCAGGGCTCCTCTGAAAAGGATTTGAGCCATGTTTGACAACTTTTGGGCCCCTTTGAAGGTGTTTTCTAGGCACTTGATTTTTGCTCCCATTGATTTAATGGGGTTCGGAAGTTCTGATCTATTTGGGAACATGCCTGTCCTGCGAACCAAACCAAACCTGAACCTCAAAAGACTCGCTGATCTCTAATTTGGTTACTTAGGAAAAATTGTACAATACATTTTATGCTGCATTTTTTTATTTTTACCCTTGTGAATATTAAAATTTGGTGCTAAAACAATATTTTTGTGTGAAAAGATAAGATTTTCATTTTCTCTGTTAACATTGCTTTAGTTCCAATGACTCACCTGAAGAGTTAATAAACTTCTTGAATATGGTTGTGAACAGTTTCTGGGGTGCAGTAGGCCCCTCAATGTCACTTCAAATCTGATGTGGTCCCTAAAAAAATTATTTTGTAACTTTTGATGCAAAAATTAGAAATTTTTGATCAATTTTTAATCAAAATGGCCACTTCACACGTCCCAACATCGTTCCGATGTTGGATACAACGGCGAGGGAGCGCACATTTTTTGGGCAGAATTCCAAGATCGCATAGGAGATGTTACACAGCGCGATATCGGCAGGCAACGCCACTGCGATGTGTATGCCCCCTTGTACGGGCGACCCAGGAACGACCATTTAACATGGGCGAGAATACAGGAAGTTGTAATACAAGTCGTTGTTGGGCTGTCACACAGCACTATCCTGCCACATCGTCCATCCAATATCGGGCCGTTGGAGAGCAGGCTCATTTGATCCCCGATATCGTCTTGGCATCGCTCTTGCATCGCATTGGACATTTACACCACACAACGCACGAACGATATCGGGGCCAACGCACGAACTACGTGACTTTTTATCGGAGTTGGACGCCGATATCGAGACGTGTAAAGTGGCCATTATAACTTCCTAATAATAAAGTTATGTTTCAAACATGGGGCAGATTTAAAGTAGACATGTGGGAAATATTATTTGTTAACTATTTTGTGTGGTATAGCTATCTGGTTCCCATGCACAATACTTTAAAATTTGAAAAATTGTGACATTTTCATTTTTGTTGTGAAATGTTCAATATTTTCATTAATAAATGTCAATAATATTGATCAAAATGTACCATTGACAGGATGTACAACATATCACTAAAAAACAATTTCAGAACACTGGGATCCATTGAAGTGTTCCAGAGGTATTACACCCTATCCTCCTAACATCTTATCTATGAACTGTTCAAACATTTACTGCCCCAGCTGCTCTCCCCCTCCCCACACTGACCATTCTGTAATCGGTTTCACATCACTTGTGTTATGTACTGCATTATCCATCCCCCTTTTGTGTATAAATATGTGACTTGAGATTTTGTGTTAATATGAGCCTCATGGAGGGACCCGAGTAGTCTCGAAAACTTGCTATTTATTACCATTTAGTACCGTGTGCAAATTACCGTATATACTCGTGTATAAGTCGACCGTGTATAAGCCGACCCCCCTACTTTTGCCCCCAAAATCTGGGAAAACCTATTGACTCGTGTATAAGCCGAGGGTGGACCCAAGCACAGGTATACAGCCCCCAGCAGTGTGGAATACAGGCCCCCCCCAGTGGTATACAGGCCTCCCCAGTGGTAGAATACAGCAGCCCCAGCAGCCCCAGTGGTAGTATACAGCAGCCCCAGCAGCCCCAGTGGTAGTATACAGCAGCCCCAGTGGTAGTATACAGCAGCCCCAGCAGCCCCAGTGGTAGTATACAGCAGCCCCAGCAGCCCCAGTGGTAGTATACAGCAGCCCCAGCAGCCCCAGCAGCCCCAGTGGTAGTATACAGCAGCCCCAGTGGTAGTATACAGCAGCCCCAGTGGTAGTATACAGCAGCCCCAGCAGCCCCAGTGGTAGTATACAGCAGCCCCAGCAGCCCCAGTGGTAGTATACAGCAGCCCCAGTGGTAGTATACAGCAGCCCCAGCAGCCCCAGTGGTAGTCTACAGCAGCCCCAGCAGCCCCAGTGGTAGTATACAGCAGCCCCAGTGGTAGAATACAGCAGCCCCAGCAGCCCCAGTGGTAGTATACAGCAGCCCCAGCAGCCCCAGTGGTAGTATACAGCAGCCCCAGTGGTAGTCTACAGCAGCCCCAGTGGTAGTATACAGCAGCCCCAGCAGCCCCAGTGGTAGAATACAGCAGCCCCAGCAGCCCCAGTGGTAGTATACAGCAGCCCCAGCAGCCCCAGTGGTAGTATACAGCAGCCCCAGCAGCCCCAGTGTTAGTATACAGCAGCCCCAGCAGCCTCAGTAATCCAGGGCTCCCCCCCTTGCGCTCCCGTAACCAGTAAAGTAAAATCTTTATACTTATCACTGTCCCCGCCACTGCTGACATCACGATCCCCGGCTTCATCTGTCCGTCTTCTTCCGGCTTCCTGTTCGTCGCAGGCAATGACGTCATTGTCTGCGACGAACAGAAAGCCGGAAGAAGACGGACGGATGAAGCCGGGGATCGTGATGTCAGCAGCGGCGGGGACAGTGATAAGTATAAAGATTTTACTTTACAGGTTTCCGGAGCGTGAGGGGGGGGGGCCCTGGATTACTGAGGCTGGTGGGGCTGCTGTATACGCAAGCCGTCACTGACTCGCGTATAAGCCGAGGGGGGTACTTTTCAGCCCAATTTTTGGGCTGAAAAACTCGGTTTATACGCGAGTATATACGGTACCGTATTTTTCGGCTTGTAAGACGCACTTTTGTTCCCCCAAATTTTGGGTGAAAGTGGAGGGTGCGTCTTATAATCTGAATCTACGGTAGATACTGCTGGGGAGGGTGGGGGCAGCTCTGGAGCATGTCCTGGGTCAGGAGGAGGCTGGCTGCGGGTTACAGGAGGCAGCGGGAGGCCACGTGCTTCAGCTCATTAGCCTCATATAATATGCACTGTACCTGCCGCTGTCCATCACCTCTGTGCTGAAACCGCGCCGAGATATGGACTGGGGGAGCGGCGCATATTATATGTACTTGCATCTCCCCGTGATGGATCATGGCTCCCCCTGTGCTGGATATGGCCCACCATGCTGCTGCCCATACTAAAATAAAAAACACTTTACTTACCTCTCCAATGCTGTGCTCTGTGTCTTTCTGCTTGCTGTACTTCCTGAGTCTCGAATAAGCCGGTCATGTGATCGGGCGCGCAGAGATGATGTCACTCTACTGTGCCGATTACATGACTGGCTTCCCCGAGACTCAAGAAGTGCAGCAAGCCGGTAGACACTGAGTACAGTGCTGGAGAGGTAAGTAAAGTTTTTGTTATTTTAGTATGGGCAGCAGCATGGGGGAGCCATATCCAGCACAAAGTGGCCATGGATCCAGCACAGGGGGCCATTGATTAGACACAGGGGGGCCATGGTTCCAGCACAGGGGCCCATGGATCCAGCAGAGGGGGCCATGGATCCAGCACAGGGGACCATGATCCAGCATAGGGGGCCATGATCCAGCACAGTGGGGCCATGATCAAGCACATGGGGGCAATGAAATGAACAACAGTTTCTTTAGTGAAATGGAGACTAAGGTATGGTTCAGTATAGAATGTAGCAGTCTCAAGCTCCCCTATGCCACTATCTCTATCAATAACACATACTCAGCGGAAGCTGAGATTAATGTGCCAGTCCCAAGGTGCCCAGCTTATGTGTATTACAATAAGATCCGAAACAATTTTACCTATACACTATGTCAACAATGAATTAAAATAACTGAAGGAAGGAGGGGTTTAAATCTAGTGAGGGTGTTCAATGGGCACCCCTTGAATGGCACACCGAATATAAACTTATCACAACTCCCAATAACAAGGCATGAAACTATATCAGTGACTGCTATACATTTAGCATAGGGATACCTGGGTATCTTAAAGCTATGGTACTGTAAACCTCAGGTGTAGTGACACACAGGCCTGTGGTTCGTGTTGGCTTCACCGAGTACCGAAAAAAACCATTGGCACAAAAAAAACAACTAATGCAAAAACAACAAGGTTCTGTGTCCTGTCAGCCGATGCCAAGTGCACACGCCGAGGACTTTAGTCTTGTAGCCTCAGGATACAGTCCATGGAGCACTCTTTACCAGGGCTTGTCATTATCCTCTCAATGTGGATGGCGCCAGACCCTATCGCTCCTCTTGCAGTCACTCACGCTTTCCCTGGCCGCCCACCACTCGCTCTGTAATGGGGAAGATGTCCTCTGTCTCTTCCCAGATACTAGCTACTTGGCCCGTTCAATACAGAATCTCTAATCCACCCAGCATGGACTTCCACACAACTCCAAAGAGCCACACAGTTTCCACTTTGCACTAGTCCAACAGCAGAGACACAAGTTCACTCAGGCCAGGGATTAGCAACCCCCACTGAAAAGCTTGCAAAGAAAGTCTTATCAGAGTTCAATCTCCGCACTTCTCACCAATGTGTGCTCTCAGTAGCTCATCAGTCCATGCAGCCGGCGTCTCACACAGCCAGATCAGACCCTCCGCACTTCCCTTCCCATGAGTCTGCTCTAGCTGCACACAGGGTCTCCCTGCCTGCCCCTGTTTTTTTAGCTCAGTCAGGCAAAGCCCATTGGGTCCTAGTGCTCTCCTGATACTATTACAGCTCACACTCTCCCACAGCAATGGAATATAACTGCTGCTAGAAGCGTTTTTTTTATTGCTTGCTGCAAGTGTCGGATCCAACAAAACCGCAAGTACCGCACATGACCGGAAGTCCCATAGGGAAAGATTTGGCTGAGCGCACGCTTGCCGCGAGTGAGCTGTTATGCAGCAGGTGCGTCAAAACTGTCGGATCTGCTGTGAATGTCAAAAATCGCTGATGTGAAAGCAGCCTGAAAAAAATAAAAATTTTCATTAACAAAAATTTCCTTCTTTAAAAGTTATGCATAGATATTCATGTTATGCCTTTTGTGTCTTTCTCATTTTCTTTATTTTCATTTCATGTTTTACTTCTCTCTTTTTTTGCACATATTACGAAGGCACATACAGTTGTGGCCAAAAGTATTGACACCTCTGCAATTCTGTCAGATAATACTCAGTTCCTTCCTAAAAATGATTGCAATCACAAATTCTTTGGTATTATTATCTTCATTTAATTTGTCTTACATGAAAAAACACAAAAGAGAATGAAGCAAAAAACAAAACATTGATCATTTCACACAAAACTCCAAAAATGGGCCAGACAAAAGTTTTGGCACCCTCAGCCTAATACTTGGTTGCTCAACCTTTAGCCAAAATAACTGCGATCAACCGCTTACGGTAACCATCAATACGTTTTTTACAACGCTCTGCTGGAATTTTAGACCATTCTTCTTTGGCAAACTGATCCAAGTCCCTGATATTTGAAGGGTGCCTTCTCCAAACTGCCATTTTTAGATCTCTCCACAGGTGTTCTATGGGATTCAGGTCTGAACTCATTGCTGGCCACCTTAGAAGTCTCCAGTGCTTTCTCTCAAAGCATTTTCTAGTGCTTTTTGAAGTGTGTTTTGGGTCATTTTCCTGCTGGAAGACCCATGACCTTTGAGGGAGACCCAGGACACAGCTTTCTCACACTGGGCCCTACATTATGCTGCAAAATTTGGTGGTAGTCTTCAGACATCATAATGCCATGCACACGGTCAAGCAGTCCAGTGCCAGAGGCAGCAAAGCAACCTCAAAACATCAGGGAACCTCCGCCATGCTTGACTGTAGGGACCGTGTTCTTTTCTTTGAATGCCTCTTTTTTTCTCCTGTAAACTCTATGTTGATGCCTTTGCCCAAAAAGCTCTACTTTTGTCTCATCTGACCAGAGAACATTCTTCCAAAACGTTTTAGGCTTTCTCAGGTAAGTTTTGGCAAACTCCAGCCTGGCTTTTTTTGTCTTGGGGTAAGAAGTGGGGTCTTTCTGGGTCTCCTACCATACAGTCCCTTTTCATTCAGAGGCTGACGGATAGTACGGGTTGACACTGTTGTAGCCTCGGACTGCAGGGCAGCTTGAACTTGTTTGGATGTTAGTCGAGGTTCTTTATCCACCATCCACACAATCTTGCATTGAAATCTGTCGTCAATTTTTCTTTTCTGTCCACATATAGGGAGGTTAGCCACAGTGCCATGGGC